>VYZW01004261.1:0-91428 GCA_013401315.1 Balaeniceps rex
GGTCTGTTGGCCGTGTCGCCTTTTCAGCGGAACACCCCTGAACACCCCGGAAATTAGACTTTTCAGTACAGACCTAAGAGACTAGTGCTGAGTTTTAAAAACTTTTGGTGGCATAAAGAAAGAGGAGCCAGCAGACAACTGAAGAACATGCACACACCTGACACTTGTGGGCCCCATCACAGACAGTAAGCAGGCAGCTCCATAAGGCACTCCGTAACAGCTGGTGTCACCCCTGGTGCGCCTTGGACGTGCCTCCTCTGACGCTAAGAGTAACTTGGACCAAGGATGCTGCCTTGCTGCTCACTGCGTGCTCGGGCACTGCTGGGAATCAGCTCTGCAGGAACGTTTTGGAAAGCAGCAAAGAGCGAGCAAGTGCAAAAGGACAGTGAGTTTTGGAGGAGAAATTTCCTCAACCCCATTCCTTCTGAATCTTCCAAAAACATGCTCCTCTGACAATCCTGCACGTCAGAGCACTGTTCTACAACTTCAAAACCACCTATGGCGGTTTTTTCCGAAGAAAAAAGGCAATAACGTAAAGATGCTCACTTCCCCAAACAGAGCAGGAGCAACACATGCAATGTGCTCAGCAGCACAATGCACAGCTGCTTAGTGGTCAGGGCCAGAACCGAACCTCTCAGCATGGCTTTTAGTAGAGTTTGCCCTTATCCAAATAATCATGGTATCAGACACATCTTTCCAGCAAAGAGACAACCTTCTTGTCTTGAAGGTGCCATGCTGCAGCGAGGCTCTGAAAATGCTGGGTGCAACAACATAACTGGTCTGTGAGTGCAAGCTCTGCTTGTATTTTAATATGGGTCTCAGAGGTTGACAGCTATAAGTGCTCCACTCTCGCTTGCTCACTTATGGACCATCGCAGCCAACTCAAAGCCATGGCCAAGGACACGCAGTAAGTAAAAACTGTGGAGTGATTTGCAGATCCTTTGTTCATGTTCATGAATATGGTGGCTCCAGAGAGCCTCCTGCTTTCCTCTCACCCCTGCGGCTCACGGTGCTTTACAAAACACAACGGATGGAAGACCACAGACATCAACATCAAGGCATGGGCTGCGGAAGACGAGCTTCAAGATCAGCCCATTGCAACACAGAGCTAAACCCTTCAATTCTCCAAAGCAGCTCAGCTGTGCAAACCCGGAGCAGAGGGAGCCAGAGGTGGGAAAGGTCACCCCTGCATCCCCTGCTCCCAGCCACCAGGTCCCAGCTCTGTCCCTCAGGCTCAGTCAAGCTGTTGTGATTCCTTCTGACCTGATTTAATGATTTGCACATGCCCTGAAGCCAAAATGATTGACAGCCCTTCCACTGTTATGCTCACTTGTGTAACTGCAGCAGCTATTCTTGTAGATTGAAATGTCTAATCTTAGCAAGCCACAGAGCTGCTCAGTAATATGGACCAACCAGGAATTTCCATGCAATTACTCACCACGGCTACTGGCACTTACTTTGGCTGGTAAAAGTCCTTTTTGTCCGCTGACCCCAGGCTCTGCAAGACACAAAAGACAGATGTATTTCTTTAACCCTTTGAGAAGCAAGTATCACTGATGAAGTTGTGTGGTGAGCAGGAAAAGGCATGCGCCTATGCTTTTTGCTGCCTGGTGGTTATGTGTGGGCTGGCTGGACAGGGCAGGCAGCTCAGGACCTCCAGCCACCAAACACACTGTAGGCAGAGCCCACAGCAGCCAAGGATGTAAAAATAAAGAGTCAAAGAAGAGGCGTGGGGATGCGTTAAGTGTGAACTGAATGTATTCAGGCATGTCTCTGTCTCCGATCACTTGCAGAAGCATGGCACCTTGTGTCAGGAGGTGACTCATGTCCTCTCGAGTCTACCCAGCTGCAAAGAGCATAAGGCGCAGGGTTGGCAGTGAGACCAAGCCACCATCGCCTGCAGTGAGCCTCAGGCAGGGCAGGGGACTGAGCCCGAGGCCCACAGCCACTCCTCGGGGACAGGACCACTATTCTTCTGCTGAGAAAAATGACATCAGACCCCAACCATGTGCAAGCCTGGGAAGCAGAGACAGCCTGATGCACGCTCAGGCACCCATGCACCAGCATGTTCCCAGGCGCCGCTAACTCCACTGACAGCATAGTCTAGTAAAAGTCTGACAGTGTCCCAACGCAGGCTGCCGGAGAGCCAGGGTCCCCTGGGAGACCCCAGCCAGGCTGAGCCTCCCCACAGGGAGACTGGGGGTGGTGGGCATCCTGAAGACCCTGCTTTAAGTGCAAGGCAGGGTGCGTGCGTGACACACACAGAGAGCACGCACGTACCGCCGTGCCTTGCCCCACTGTCCAATGGGGCCATATACACCCGTATACGTCCAAGTGTCTCCCCCAACACGCCTTGTCCTGGAGGCACCCGCAGCGGAGGCTGGCCCCCTGCCCCGCTCCAAGGCCCCAGTTCATGGCACATGCTTGCTGAGTGTGGAAGAGCCCCCACCACCCAAGGGATGCAGAGGGGCAGGCTGTGCCGGACCTAGCAGGATGCTCGCGGCGGGTGGCACTGGGGCAGACAGACAGACCGACCCACCAAACCTGGGTGTCAGCAAAGCCGTCGTACTGCCAGAGCCCTCTCCTCCTCCTCCTCCTCCTCTTGGGGATGGTCCTCACCCTTGCACCTTGCTGGGATGGGAGACGGTGGGCAGCAGTATGGGGTGGCCCCACCATCCGCCCCGTCCCTGCGCAGGCAGCAGGCATGTACTGGTGTGCGTGCACGCTCGCGGGAAGCACGCTCAGGCTCTGGGGCTGCTGTTGTAGTTTTGCTCCGTGGTTGCCAGGCAATGGTGAGTGTGAAGCCAAAGCAGCAGGGTCGAATGCTAATCAGGGGCAGAGGAGTTCTCCCAGCGTTCTCCGCCGGCACTCCCCTTGCTGGCCAAAGCCACCGGGTGCTCCCACCCTGGGACTGAAAAGCAAGCAGGGAGAGGAGGGCCCCAGCTTTTAAGCAGGCAGGGATCCACTGTCACCAAAACATCCCCCCAAAAGGGAGCTCTGGCCAAGCCAGCAAGACAGGCTGACCCTCTCCCCAGCATAGAGGTGTTGGTTAGACACTGGTGCAGGGAGGCTGCAACCAAACCCACAGTGCCAGGATACGTGGAGCTGGATGCGTGCTACCCTCTTGCACATCTCATGTGCCCATGGGGCCAGGGGACGCACCCGAGCTCCAGCTTGGGGTAGAGCTTGGAGTCCACAAGGAGCAGCCCTTTGGCGTGGGAAGATCTGATCTGCCCGTGTGCCAAATGCTGTGTCGGTGTGCAAAAGCTTGATGGGCTCTGAGAAACCCACACCAGGCAGACGCAGCGGTGAGCTTTGGCTCTCCCCGCTGCTTCCCCTCCTCTGACATGACAGAAGCTACAGCAAAGCCCCACAGGATTGATGGCCAGACACCAGAATGGGATGGTCAAATGCTTGCACAGGCTGCCCAGAAATGTGGTGGAGTCTCCAGCTTTGGAGACATTCAAAACCAAACTGGACATAGTCCTGGGCGTCCAGAACAACCAGGTGTAGGTGACCCTGCCTTGAGCAAGGGGTTGGACTGGGTGATCTCCTCAACCACTCTGTGCATTCCTGAAGCGGCAAAGAAACGAGCACAGCAGTAGCTGCACAGAGCGAATGTCCTGGGCAATGGGACCTGTCCTCCAAGCCCACAGCACATCTGGGAACACCTCCACTCCCTCAGGCACAGCATTCCCGTGAGATATTTCCTTACTTCTTTAAACTTGACACCTAAAACCCAGGGAGCCAGTTCCTAAACTATGGGTTGGCTGCAACGAGGGCGATGAGCCATGACGAATTCAGTTCCATCTGATATCTGACCTAGCAGGGATCACAGAGAACTGTTAATACTTAAGGAGAAACCACTCGCAAACAGCTTTCTCAACACCATTGAAACGACACATGGAAAACCGCATCCTGCGCAGTTAGACCCCCTACCCATGGGAAAAAGCTCTCATCGACCCCATAGGTCCTTTGCCAGCTCCAGACAGCACCTGACCTTTCTAGAGCACTGATAACAGCAGGAAACAATGCTGACACTCTTCTACCTTTCTAAAATGCTGGGGGGGACTGTCGCTGTCACCAGCGCAGGAGACAGTAAAATCTGCAATAGCCCCTTGACACAGCCATGTGTATCACAAGCGTTAACCTCCCCCCATCTCTTGCTAGGATGGAGGTGCAGGTCTCTGAAATCAATCCCTAATGAGGGAAAAGCACCTGGAAACTTGGGGAAAAAGAAAGGATCACCTCGCAAGTTCAGCTCTTACAGACAAGGGAGGTGGAGAAGCTCTAGCGAAGCCACGTGCTCTGTGTCAGCACTGTGCCACAGCTGCAGGTGAGCAGCACCACGGGCACCGCAGCCTGCCTGGCCCTCCACGTGTTCCATGGCTCACGAGCCCATGCAGTCCACAAGCCGCTGGCAGGGTGAGCTACACAAGTATGCTAAGAGAAGGGGTTACCTTGAGCTTATCAAGCAATTATTTTTTAAGTCATGGAAAACTGAGAAGGTTTTAGGTATCTGGAATAAAACAATGAGGTACTAACTTTGCAGAGAGGAAAAAAAAAAAAACAATAAAATGGGGAGTGATCGCAGCAATGATTAGCCAAAATAGCTGATTTAAAAGCTTATTAAGAAAATAACAAATGAGGAGGAAAAGCAGAATTCCATCAACATGTCCAAGGAATTGGGCCTGGAGCAAGGCCAGGAGCTGTGGATCAGCTCCTGGCTCTACCACCACACCAAGGTCTGGCCTTGAGCCATTTCTTCCCTCTTTACGCCTCGGTTTCCCCATATTGCCCCTGCACAGCCCTTTGTCTCCTTATTCTCTTCCCAGAAGAGAAAGGGACCATGCCCAGCAGTCAGATGAAGTTACACAGGTCCATCCCACCATGTTGCATTTCTTTCTCCCAAGCATGCACAAAACCAAGGTGGCCATGGATCCAGAGGGCTCCCAGAGAGCAGCTGAAAAACACTTGGCCACAAGAACTGTAGGCTGGTGAAGCTGATGCCTGGGCTGGAGAACGTGTTCAGGGCCAGCAGCAAGACCAAGGCAAGGTTTTTGACCACCTCTAAGCGAGATCCTCATGAAAAAGTGGAAGGAGAAGTGAGCACAGGCACACGTGATGTTACAACAGGAGCCACAGACAGGGACCGTCCACTGAGGAGGTTAATAAACCAGGTAGAGGATAAACCAAACAACATTCTGCTTTGAAAACTACAAGTAAAGCAGCACAGAGCCATAAGCAGGAGGCGAGAAGGCAGCAATGCCCTAAGAGACCACAGGGCACCTTGGGGCTGGCCTGACTTTGTGCAGCATTTCACTGTAAGATGTAGCTGTAGTAAAAATAAAATGCCCAAGGCATTTTGCCAAGGGCATGGACATCACAACATCCTGGTACAACTGGCCAGGAGCACTGAGAGAGCTCAGAGCAGCACCTGGAAAGATCCTCCCAAGCGGGGAGCTGGCGTTCACCAACAGCTTAAAGGTATTAATTAGAAAGCACTTAGGGAATTGGTGATGGGAGGCTGTGGGCAGCACCGAGCACGGGTGCTGCCTGCTGTAGCATGGTGCATGAAGGGGCAGCAGCCGAAGCATCTCCCCCAGGGCAGCAGCGTGGGCTGCAACAGTGCCACCAGCCACCACCTCTATCCCATCGCACCGGGTACCACGGTCTCAGCTGGCATCCACAGGAGGGGAAGATTATGGAAAAGTGGTCAAGGAAAGGACAGGATGTAAGAAAGCAGAGCTGGGTAAAGGGAACACATGGCCTGGATCTTAGGAAAAACATCCTGGCACTGAGCTTGAGCAGAGTTTGGACCAACTCCAGCGGGAGGTATATAGAGCAGCGTTTCTAAGGGCTTTGAAAAAGCTGACTAGATAAACCATTGAGACTGGCGCAGTTCTGGCCTTATGGGGAGCTGGGACCAGCTTTTCTTCTCCTGCCTGTGCCTGGGGACTGAAGGAGGCAGAGTGCTCCCAAAAATGAGCAAAAGGTGACATGGCATTTTCCCCCGCCTTCTGGGAGGAAAGATCAATTCCTCCTGAACTGATATGGGTTCTGGAGGCTTTTATCTATGCAGGTATACAATAAAAAAATCAAATGCCAGTCTGCATGCATGCACTGTTGTTGGTTGATCTACGGGCTTCCAGAAGAGTTGTCTGCTGGCGGCTCCTGTGCATCAAGGCATAGCTGGGGTCTCCAGAGAGGCACACAGTGTGATGCCTCAGCTCCCAGAATAAATCTGGGAGCCCCAGAGGCTCCCAGAGACCTCCTCCTGCTGCTCAGGATGCTGGGGAGACCCTTCCCATCCCTGGAGGGAGAGAGGGAGTAGAGCATCCCCCAGTTCAAAGAGTCCTCTGCAAGCCCTAAGCCCCCCTGCAGTGTGAGTCACCTTCCAGCGGGACCCACTGCACTGCTTCTCGCTTGCTCACTTCATTGATGACTCAGGGTTTAGGAAGCACATTTTAAATCCCTTAATGAAATAATGGAGAGAGTCATTTTTATCGGCATGTATTTTTAAAACAAATACTTCAAGCAAGGCTTGTGCCCATCTCCGCCCTTTCCTCCTGAGACATGGAGGCAAGCAACCGTGGGGACCGGCAGCACAGGGGCATCTGGAGAGGCAGGAGCAGCCCCCGCCGCCCCGGCACGTGGCACTGGACAAGGCAGCTACTAAAAAGCTGCCAGGCTACACCCTCCATCCCTCCGGCATTCATGCTCCTGCTGCCGGCAGGTCCAGCAGAGGAAGGTGGGACACCAGGATGCTGTCCCAGATGATGGCCCTCAGAGCCTGGCAGTGCCCCCAACACCTTGCTCCCCCTGGGTGCACGCCTTCTGAGCACCTGCCCTTTTGGATGCAGCTGGGCACCATCTTTAATGTCTTTCCTCTGCAGAGGAAACAACCACCCGAGCAGAGGCAGCAGCAGAAGGGGATGCTGACGCCAAGCCCACAACTCCTGGGTGCCAGGATGCAGCCTGCCAAGAAGCGGGGATTACCTGCCAATATGATTAAGAAAGTGTTGCTTCATGGTCATTACCACTGCTATCTGCTGCCCCTCCCCATATAAGAATACCTGAGCCAGGCTTGCACTACCCTAGTTTTGATTAAAGGACCTCTCCGTGCGATGCTCAGAGCCCTTCTGCTCTTGCAGAAAAGTGCGACATCACAGGAAACACCTTAGAAATGCTATGAGGGAAAAGGGAAGGCAACAGGACACCATCTTTCCTGGTGCTTTTACACTAAAGCAAGACAAACTGAGAGGCCAGAGTAGTTTTATTTGCCATAAAGGAATCGCCGTAAGGACCCATGCCCAGGTTCTCAAAAAGGACCGTTGCAGGGGTGTAAAAATGCAGCCTCCCAAACTAGTAGAGCAACACCCAGCTGCATCTGGGCCATTGCTAAGGCTCGCCCAGTGGCATCAAAACCAGTGGACCTGAGCGCAGCCCAGGCACCCGGCTCCTCTCATCTTCCCAGTGGCATTCCCAGCACTGCCCTTCCCAACCCTCCTCGCCAGGGCAAGGCGATCACACAGCCATACACACAACAACCCAGCTCCCTTTGGCACTGCAAAACAAGCTCCTTTTAAATACTGGCTTTTGTACAAAACGTCAAAGACATTTGTGGGCTTATCTCTTTATTTAAAACACAACCCACAATTTTCGCAAAGCCTTTGCAAACCTATGAGAATCTGGGCCAACATGAAATTATTTTCTTAATTTCACATTTCAGGCACTAAGTAAACTATTTTGCAAGTTATTTAAATCATATATTTAACAAGCCCAAATTACACAACATATATAAGCTACCAGGCAGGCTTCCCTAGGACAACTCATCTCCAGAGCCAGCTTTGCTGGTCCCTTATAAGAATTAGCACAACATGCTGCAGAGAGAAAAGATGAGATCGATTTAAAGGACTGCTCTGAATTCTGAAATTCAGCCAAGCTGGGGAGATAACAGACACGGGGTTGGAAACAAGGATGCTCACAGAGGGGCTAAGGCAGAGGTATTGTATTATTTATTTATTCATGCCAGCAGACATCAATTCTGTTGTACTTTTTCCTCTCCTAAATGTTGCCAAGCGTAATCTCAGCTCATCTTTTCCTGGGCAGTGTCCCTTGGAGAACAAAGTTATTAGCAAGGCTGAAGAAGCCTCATGCAATTATTTAGAAACTACACCAAAATAATCCCCAAAGACAAGCAGCTGCTTGCAGGTGGCAGCTTTCTAAGTCATTCCAATAAAATCTGGCTCAGTAAATCCCAGCGTAATCAATGCCCACACAAACAAAAGAGATGAAAACCGAGAGATGAGTTATTTTTCCATGCTAGAAGAGGATTCCGCAAAACAATTGTGGGCCAACGCCGACAGTGGTCTAGGCTGCAAACCTGCCATCCATGCCTGGTCACCTGCTGGGACCTCCATGCCTGCCCCACCTGCCACAGCATCCCTAAGCTGGGTCCCTGAGCCAGGCTGGGCAGATTCCAGGGGGATGTGGGGATGGACAGCAGGCGCTTGGCCCCCAGGGCAGGACAGGGTAGGGGGACTGAGGCTGCACAGTCTGTACCCCCCCCATCCCAGCTTCTCGCCCATGGATCCTGGCAGTTCATGCTTTCAGGCGCAGCCGTTCATCAAGCTCCGCGTATCTGCAACATGCTGCATTTATGAGTAATCAGGAGTTGATGCCTGACTGTCGGAAGGGGAATAAAATTCAGAGCCTGGGATGCAGGAGGGTTACTTGGAAGGAGGAGGAAGGAGATATCACCACCCCACCCCAGCGAGCAGCATCCCTCCGAGCAAGGGCTGACCCACCCAGAGCATCCCAGGGCTTGGCACAGCATGCACTCCTGTGTCCCTCCAGCCCCCAGCCTCTGGCATGGGCTTGGCCAAGAAACCAAAGGGCTGTGGGAGTGCTGCCTCCTCCCCTGCGGACACCAGCTCCCCTCCATGGGCTCTGGCACCCATCCCATCTGCCATCATGACGCGCCCCCATTACCATACCCCTGGAAACAGCCCTGCCCCAGCACTGCCAGAGCCCCAGGCTAATACAGCCCTGAGCCTCTCAAAAACCCAAATTTGAGGCCAGAAGAACCCTCAATCCTAAAACCTGAATTTCAGGCTGGATGAACCAGATTGCTCAGCTGAAAATCATGGTGGTAACACCTGCCTTCGACGTGGCAATGCTGCAAACCAGCTCACGCCTGGGAAGGAGCTCCAGGCCACCTGGCTGGGTGCAACTGTGCATCTCCAAAGGCAAGCCTTGCTGGAGAGCAGATCCTTGCCTGCATGCCAGAGCACAGGGGTGATTAAGGAACGGAGAACAGGGGTGATTAAGAAAGGGTGGGTCACAAGGCAGAACAAAATCTCGTGGCAGGAGAAGGGTCAGGCTGGGGCAGCAGCGCTGCCTGCCGAGATGGAGAGATGGAAGGGGCTGACTCAAGGGAAGGAGGAAGACACATGCCGTTAGGAATCAGAAAAGGGCCTTGGTCTCTTGGAGGATGACGTTTCAGCAGAGCTGAAGCACCAGTGGACCATGGGGGGGGTGCGTGAGCCGCCAGCATTTCTGCACGTGCTAGTCCCAGCCTCTCACCATCCTGATCCTGCCTCCTCCTCCCTCAACTACAAAGGCTCTGAGGAGGGGGCGGGTGATTCCCCACAGATCCAACCCAGCCGGGGAGGATGCCAATGGCTCTAACATGTTCATTCTTCAGCAGCTAGCTCATCCCAGCCCAGCTCTGGAGCGGGAGTCTGAACCAGCTATCACACTTGCCTGCAAACAGTGCTGACCCTGTGCATGCACAAGGGGCATTGACGAGCATCCAAGTTGGGCTTTGAGTCTGATGGAAGGTGGAAAACGTGCCAAAAAGTAGAGGAAAGTGCTTTTGGACCATTTGGGGGAAGGAGAAGGGAAACATGCCTGTGCACACGAGGTACTCCAAGGCAATCCAGGGAACAGAAACGAAGCCCTGCAGCCACCCTCCAGCAGAGCAGCTCAACCCACACCTGTGAGCCGGAGGAGCTCATGGTGTCCTCCAAGCAGCATTCCCCACCGGACACACCACGATCCCGCTCAGGAAGAGGTCCTGTGTTTCACCGGCTCCCCCGGCCAGCACATCCTGACATCACAACCGTGCTTGGATGGCAGCCTGAACCCACCACCTCACCACGCCAGGACGGCCTCTTGCGAGCAGGTGGACACCCATGCTCCAGCGTCTCATCTTACCAGAGGCCGAATGCTCTTCTCTGGTTGCTCATCTATCCCCATATGGTCCGGGACCCAGGAGGTGAGACCTTGGTGTTTTCCTAAGGGCTGAAATGCAAATGTAAACCTGGTTCTTTGGAAAACAGGCTTCATCTTTCACCCAACCTGTATCTGACCCCCAGGAAAGCAATGAGATGGGTTCTCCTAGAAAGCAGCCCCGTTACCAGCCCCTCTCGCTCCAGAGCCCAGCTCAGCAGCTCACCCGGGCCCTGCCAACAGGTTGTATTAATGAGGGCCAGGCAAAGCCAGAGCAGTGCCAAACTCCCCAACATCATTAAATTCTGCTTCCTCCTCCTCCTCCTCAGAGCGCACCCTTGCAGGTGCGTTGCACAGAGGAGCAGAGATCTCCACACGCATGCGTGTCGGACCAAGGAGGAATGGAGCCAAGCCCCAGTACCGCAAGCCACGCCAGCAGAGCCCCAGCACCCACCAGCCCTGGCACCCAGCAGTGCCCAGTGACCCCCCTCCTCCCTCGGTCTCCTTCCACTCGGCAATTAAATGCACACAATTGCGTTGGCTGCAGCATGAACCCTCACAAGTGACTTTGGGTTCCTCATGAGCTGGGGTAACAAGGACAGGCTCCGTCCCTGAGCCTGCATTCCTACTGGGAGAAAAAGCAAGTTTGCTAATGAGCATCTGCCAACACTTCCCAGCGAACAAGTCCACTTGCACTCATCTTTCACTCCCCTGCCACCACGCCTTCCCTTGCCTTCCCACCCCTCTCAGCATCTCCCCCAGCCTTCTCCCGCCCCTGCTTTCCCCAGCCAAGCCTCTTCCCAGGCCACGCTCCCTGCATCAATGGGGGCTGCTCACCCACAAACCCACTGCAGCTCACACCACGTTAAGGCAGACCTGAACTTCAAACCATTTCTTTACCGAGAGCTCATCCAGGAAACTTTTTTTCTCTATTGTACTGCTACATGCCTGTAAAAATTAATTTATGCATATATACACATGCATGCACACAGAGCCTTTTTATTAAAAAGTTTCTCTTTCTGGAAGGACCTCCCCGAGCCATGCTGAGGGCTGGCACAGACTGAGCTGTGCACTTGCTGCTCATTGGAGCTTCTCTGGATGAAAGAACTTGTCAAATTGCTGGCAAAACCACCAGAGCTTGTAAACTCTGCCAGCTCAACAACAACATACAGGGTGACATGCACTCACAGGCGTGGGCACCTTCTCTCCGTGTTTTCATTAATCAAATCCTTAACTAGGTAGGTAAGGGCGCAGGAGCTGCAAGGGAGGAGCAGCAGACACTCAGGCTGTATCTTCACTGATAGCCGGTACCAACACCATGCACTATTTTTTACCTTATTTTTATTTCTCTTTCTTGATTACAGCCTGCAAACTACTACTGCAACTTTAAGCACATCGAGAAAGAGCTGTGCTTGGGCTTAAGTGTTTGCAGAATCAGGGCCGAGATGTGTAGCCGAATATGCTGCTATTTATAGCGTTAAGCCCTGAGCACAGCACACGCATGGGGTGCAGTGCGGCTGAGTTCACGTTGCTGCTAGAACCTGGCTTTTTTTATTTTGCCTCATTTAAGGGGCTGTCAGCTGCCTGACCTTAATGTTGCATTCACACACTGCCTGGTATTTTCAAACATTTTTGGGTTTTTTTTTAATCTTTGGGCATACCAGCTCATACATGTTTATACCCGTTTATAGGTGAAATTATGTATTTCATCACTGAAAGAAAAAAAAGGCCAGAAAAAAGGCTGAAAGCCGAGTAGTCAGCTCTCAGCTCCAAGGGCCTGCAGTTAATTACACCCTGTCCTCCAGCATGTACTTTACATGCTGCATTGCCAGCCCCATAGCCTGGCTGGGTGTCAGGCAGCCTGACAGCAGGTCTGCTCGCCAACCCGGCTAATTATAGTGTGGGGAGCAAACGAGTGGGCACCCTCCCTGTCGCACGCTCCACTCAATCAGCTGCAGCCTCCCAGGATGCAGAGGACCCAGGGCTGCAGCTTGGGCTGGGAAAGACCGCTCCCCTGAAGCATCCAGGGGGACTGGTGGGCACCACAAGGATGAGGGTCTCCAGGAGAGAACTTCAGGTGGTGTCCAAGGGCCCTGACCCTGCCAGGAGCACCCTGGCAGGGAGCAGACTTGCCATGCACCACCCCAGCCACCCTTCACCCTGCCTCGCTGGAGCAGGCTGAGCGTGGCCGGTCCCATCCGAAGTCTGGCTGCCTTCTGACCAAGTGGGTCCACCTCTCTCCTTGGACAGACCTCTGCACCTCCCTTGTTTTCTCCCTCTCCCTTTCTGCCTCTGTTCCACCAGTACTGGGTCTGGGGGGCACCCAGACAGTAACCCCACTCAGTCTGAAAAACTGAGATGTGTGTGTACATCCCCGTCTCCTCCAGCAGCCTTGTCCCCTTGGTAGGGACAAGCCACCAGATGCAAGTGGATCACAGCGTGAGGGTCCCCACAGTGGGGTCCCCCACCCAAATGCCTGAGGTTTGCTGTCCTGCGGGGGAGCCTGGGCACCGCAGACCCCTGCCCAGGCAGCACGCAGGCAGCAATGCTTTTGCCCCAGCGAGCAGGACCAGGGCCACCACAGCGCAGCACCCTCGGGAAGGGTCCTCTGCCATCAAATCACTCCTTTGGTAACACACCTGGAAAAGGGAGAGGGTCTGGCTTGAGCAGGGATCCAGCCAACCTGGCCTGTCACCCACCCACCCCCCGATGAGCTATTAATAACCACTGCGCACCCAAGACCTGCAGGAACATGAACTGAGCTGTCAGCAGGAGACTGAATAAAACCCAGCCCTTGCATGGGACATCATCCAACCAGAGCTTGAAACATCATTGGAGAGCAGGTCTCTCGTTCTTTTGGCCCAGAAAGTGGGTCCCCGAGGTTATACAACATCCGAGTCAAACTATGTAAATACAAATCCTCACTCCTGGGAACCTGGCTGCTGGCAGCCGGCTCCATGCCCATCAACCACAGCATGAAGCAAACACAACCATGATATGCTCTTAAATGAGACCTTGGAGGAAGAGTGGAGCCACTTGCAGAACAACATGCCCACTGCAAAATAATGGTGCTCCTTGCAGCCGGCTTCTTCATCATACTCCTCCTCCCCTCCCCCTCGGCAGCCAGCAGCGAGCCCGTCGCACCAGGAAACCAGCTCCTGCACTGTTCGTCCCCAGGGAGCTGATGGCTCTGGGCGGGCTGGGGGGCATTGGAGGCTACAATGCGCTCTTCGGTTTTGGACAGGAAAGGGAGCAGATGTGACTCAGGGGGAGCAGAGACACTGAATGAGAAGACGATATTTATACAGACACTTTATGGAGCAAAACCACTGCTTAAAGAGAGCAGGCACGACTTTAGTGCCCAGGGTTAACACTTAAGGGTCTCTGCTGAGCACCCCTTTTCCCACCATCACCAACTCAAGATAACTCCTCTAGGCCTAAAAATTCATGTTTAGTCTCAAACCAAAAGCGCTTCTTTCAAAAACAGGGCTTGAAGCATATCAGCCACCACATTTTGGAGTTGTAAGGCTCTCTGAAATTAATACACTACAGGCTATTGGGAGCAGACGCTAACATCCATGCTCCTCTGGTCCTTGCCACCACACAGCCCTTGTCCCTCTGTGGACCCCAGGGACACTGGCCCTGCTCTTCAGCCTCATCCTCCTTGCCTGCACTCCTGTGGTGGCTGGCAGCTCTGCCAGATGGCCCCTCTCACTGGGCACTATTCTCTAGGAACATCCTTTCCTTGCCACCCTGAGGCTGAGGGAAGGAGGCACCGGTTCACTCCAGGCCACCTGCTTCTCAAATAGACAGGACAGTAAAAAGGATACCCCTCCATCCCCCCAAAAGCAAGCAGCTCCTCCCATAAAGCCAACCCCAGCCGGCAGCAAGGTTCAGGTCAGTGCATGTGGTGCAGAGGGGGTACTTTGCCAAGTCCCCAAGCCCACCTGTCTGGGCGGAAAGGGACCGGGACGGCCAGACCTGCCCTCGCTGCCCAGGCTTGTCAAGGGACTGCATCAGTACACCAAGTATTTACATGGGCTCCAGCCGGCCGACCACCAATAAATATTTAGGCATCTAACTCCGTAAAGGAAGCACAAGACACACTACAGAATAAATTGAGTACATCAGAAAAAGCCCAGAGGGGAAAAATAGATTTTTGGAACGTGTTCTCAATCTCATTAATTGGGAAGACAGCCTTGGAGGGGAAAAATAAATGATTATATTCCTCCCCAAACCATTATCCACTCTTCAGAGTGTATCATATGAAAATAGTTATATAAAAGAATAAATTATATTTGGAATGGCAAGAACCCCAGAATAAAGCTAGAAACTCTGATGTTCCCATATAAAGATAGGAGACAGCTATCTGTTCCAAATTTTCAAGTTTTCTGCTGCGCCAATTCAAATTCATTACATACCAGCATGACCATATAAAGGGGACTCCACCCATGTAATCTTGGAACAAGCAATAATCCCCCAAACTATCAATTTAATGTATGGGGATACAAAATGAGACAAGAATGTACTCACAGAACAAGCAATACATTAACGACATGGCAAAAGGCACTAGAACGTGCACACAGGAATATCTATTTCAAGTGACATTTGCATTGAAAGACCGGATCTGAAATTAAGATTTCTGCATGCAGACATTGTAGATTCTGCAAATTAAAAGGCCATTTCTAGATCCAATGTGAATCTTATTTTTTGTTTTATTTTCTACTATTTGTTCAGTGTCACGTTTCCTGGCCAGCACTAGAAAAACAGCTCTTCGTCGGAGTTTTTTAAATTAACTTTGCTTCTGATCGGCTTTCCAGCCCATCTCACTCAGGCTCTCCTGAGCAGCAGAGGAGCGGGGATGGTTTAGGGGCAGCTCTGCAGGGGTGAGAGGGCTGGAGCCAGGCAGGTCCTCTTAGCCTGAAGCATGTGGAGATGCCCTGGAGCCAGCCTTGGGGGGATGCGGGCGCTGGCATGCAGCACCCAACCATGCAGGTGCCAGCTTCCCCATGCACAGGCGGCCAAGCTCCCCCTTACCCTGCCTTATACCCAAGGTGGATAAAATCCTCCCTTTTCACAGATTTCTGCAGATGCAACACATCACCAGAAACCCAGATGCTGTTAGCCCGTTACAGCCATCTCTGCCCCGAGAGCACATGGGGCTGGCGCGGGATCAGGCACTGTGGCAAGGCACAGGCAATGCGGAACATGGGGAAGGAGGATGTGATCCCACGGTCTGACCACCCGCTCCTGAGCCCCCGGTGAATATACTGTCACATTTGAAACCACACAACGAGCTAGGTCCTCGCCTAAACTAAACAAACAATATATAAAGTTCAGCAGGGATCTTTCCAAGTCCCCTTTCCAGTTCGGAAGTAACGGGCATGCAGAGACCCAGGGAGCGCCCCAGCAAAGAGACCTGTCCAAGCCATTGGGATGGATACACAGATAAACCAGGTCAGCTAAGTGTTTCCATCCAAGCCAGACAGTGACTAAGAGACGGCATTAATTTGTTACTCAGCCGAAGTTAAGCTTTTCAGACCCAGAAGAGCCAAATGGTTGTTCCAAGTGAAAAAATACTGCAGGATACATTCCTTCACCCTGTCCCAGGAATACCCGGGGATTCATGATTTCAAGATGGAGCTGACAGCTCTTTTATATATCACAAAGAATAACAAACTAACCTTTCTGGTTTTCTTTTCACCCTCCAAATGCTATTTACTGGTCACAGGAAGACGCACCTCATGTTCACGCAGCACTCCGGGTAGGTGGAGGGCTGTATGAGCTTCACATGTTGTTACTGAAGCAGATCAAATGAACACAGAAAACAAAAAATGGTTTTATTGACATTGCTGCTGTCAGCACAAAGAATAAAAGAGTGCACACGAGTGAGCATCCACCTTCCACCCCTTTCTGGATTCAACATAATGGCACGCATGAGCTTTACCCAGATGTGAGACTGAGAAACAAAAATGGATGAACCCTTTGGTGCTTGGAAGCTCTTCCAAATTTCTTTGGAATTTGATAGACTGCTCAAATACCTGCGACTCTCGCACAGTCCCCATGCACAGGAGGGACAGGGCAGCACCTCCATGCCCAGGGTGCGGGGACCGGCATGCCCAGGCGATGGGGCAGCAGCCCACTGCCTTGCTGCAGAGCCCAACGATCCCAACACCTGCACAGAGGGTGGGTGATATCACCAGCAGCTGTCACAGTGACAGCCTTTTTATTTTCTCCTTTTGGGGACTCCAGAAAATGGCGTTTTCAAGACCAGACTCAGAGCCAGGCACAACTTGTGTACAACAACACATAAGGTGCCATGAAATCCCAAGACGGTGGCAGCCACGCACAGCAAATGCAGGGGGAGGCATCCCCAGCCCCCTCTGGTGCCACAGCCCTTCAGCCCCTGGGCTGAGGCTGCAGAGCTTGGGGCACCGTGGAGTCCCCTGTGTGCCCTACACCGCTGCCACAGGTAGAGGAGACTCCACCCCATCAATCTAGAAAAATGCTGCACAGCAGAGCTCTAAACAAACATACTGCCACAGAGATTGCATCTGACTTCATCTGAAACACCAGCTTCACGAAACTAAGAACAAAACATATGTCTGTGACACGATACAGCCTCAGTAAATCCTTGCGAAGAACACAGATGATGTAATACCCACATCTTATTTTATAAAAATACAGTGTTTTCTTGCAGTAGGTCAAACCCAGGGCTCTGCAAAGCCAATCAGCTCCAGCATCCCTCCTTCGTAAATCTTCAAAATAAGCTATGCCAAGGTGCCATGTCACAGAGCTAGAAATCAAACTCCCCTCCACCACCCAGCACAGGACCCAGTACACCTTGCTGTTGCCTGGCCCCTTGTGAAACCTGCCGGTCCCCTCTCCTCCATCACTCGGGACCTGTGCACCAGTTTTAGTGCGTATTTAAAGAAGCTCAAGAAATCCCTTTGGGGTGGTGTGGTGATGTAAGTGCCCAGAGAGGCCCCAGCCCCGGTAAGGACCTTCGTGGCAGCATGCTGTCACTCGAGGGACAGCATGGTGACGGTCCTCACACCCCTGCGGACATGGAGACCAGGGAGAAAGGTGATGTACTGACTCTACCTCGTCTCCAGTAAAACTCCTGCCAACTTCAGCCGAGCTGGGCTGCCATGCGGGAGGTCAGCCAAGCCTGGCATCCATGCACAAGGCGACAAGCACATGAAAAAGCAACTCTTACGTTCATGCCGGGCACCCTCCCATGGCAGGTGATGCATATTGGAAGGACTGTGCAGAAACGCAGCGGCTGCTTGGTTTGCTGCATGCAAAATGCACATCTCTAAAAGCTGCTGGGGCTTTTAGGGCTGGGCAGGGCTCTGCAGCTCCTCCTCTCACCGCCCATGGCCCTTCCTTTTTCGCACCTACTCCTTGGTCCACACCCTGCAGCTCCTGTCCATGTCCTTATGCTCACCCCATCCCACTGGCTCCTGCCCACCTCCGGATCAGTGGGCATGGGGAAGCCTTCAAAACCAGGGTAACATATTGGGCCAAACCAATAGCCTACCAAGCAGCTGCTGCTCAGAACAGGGAGCCACGACAGCTCAGGGCCAGCTGCCGTGATGCCTGCTGGAGTGGTATCTCCTCCAGCACGATCCCTCCTCCAGAGCATCCTCCTGCACGCAGGGGTCTGGGCATTGGTTGCCTCCGCACCACACAGGCCAGCAGCCCCCCAGGATGCTTGCTGACCTATCTACCCTTCTGGCCCTCATCACAGCCAGATCCGCAACATCTTCATGAACCACATGAAAAAAATAGCTGCCTTGAATTCATTTCAGCTTTTTCCCAGCAAATCTCTTTGGTACCCCCACAGTTCTGGTATTAAATCACTCACCA
Organism: Balaeniceps rex; assembly: GCA_013401315.1. Classification (NCBI taxonomy): domain Eukaryota; kingdom Metazoa; phylum Chordata; class Aves; order Pelecaniformes; family Balaenicipitidae; genus Balaeniceps; species Balaeniceps rex. The sequence continues at coordinate 18,109 of VYZW01004261.1, forward strand.
TCTCCATAATGCTCAGAGCTGCACAGGGGCCCCTGCTTCTTCCTTATTCTCCTCCTCTTCTTCCTTCTCCTTCTCCTCCTCATCCTCCTCCCCTCCCACCTGGGGCAGCCAGGCTCTCCCTGCCGGGAGGGCAGCAGCCTGTCCCAAGATTCCTATCCAGCCGCCCACAGCCTCTCCCCGCAATTACAGGCCTCCGCAGCTGTCCCAGGGCAAGTGGCAATCGCAAACCTCAAGGCAACTTCCATGGAAATGTCTTGGTTCAGAGGCAGGTTTATCTGCCCCTGCTTTCTCCTGCCTGGAGAAAAGCATCCCACATGCATTGGCAGCATGGTGATCTGAAACAACCAGGTGGAGAGCAGCAAAATGACCTCAACCTGTACCTAGAAAACCAGGGTACGAGTATTTCCCCAGGACCCTGCATCATCCCAGCAGCCCCAGCCCCGCCAGCTCCTCCCCAGCAAGGGGAGGTCTGCGGGGCCGGGGCGGCCGCCCCAAAAGCAGGGTAACAGCTGGAAACAGCCCAGGGCTTGCACAAGCCCTGTGTTTGCAAAGATAAAGTGATCCCTTAATGCTACATCCAAACGGTTACTGGTAGGTTTTTCTAACCTATGGGACAATATTTGGCAGGCACACTGGTGCTGTCTGGCTGTGGCAAGATGTGGGTGCTGGGGCACTGGGATGGGCAGCACAGGGTATGGCCCTGGCCGGTGGCTGCACAAGAAGCCTCGTATACCTGAGCTCGGGGTATGGCTGTATCCCAAAGGGGCACAGCCCGAGGGGCTGATGGCAGTGGGGGACATGTTTGATGCCGGTGAGGACACCAGCACCACAGCTCTCACGAAGCACTTGCTCCACCTCTGACCTGTCGGGCTTTATCGCCCTGAAAGCCCAGAAACCCCATCCAAAGGGAAAAGCTGGGAATTCATAGCTCCAGCACACAACAAAAACCACACTCATGATAGAAACTGTTTTTACAGGGTCTGACAAGTTTACAGCTCCTCTCCCCACAAACCAAATACTCCACAAGCAATAAACGACCTTTTTACCTTGTTCCTGCTGTCCCACGGGGGCTAATGAACTCACGATCCCTTCCCTTGCCTTAATCCTGCTGTGACTCCCAGCCCTGCCCTGATGGATCAATGCTCGGTGCAAACTCACCACAACTACCCTCTGCTTTGAAGACAGCAGCCTCCAACCCGAGGAAGGGTTTGTGTCCCGTATTTCCCAGCTCCCACATTTGGTCCCATAAAAGCCCTCACAAACCAACTGCTGAGTGGGGCGGCCAGTAACCCCAGTCCTGCCTACCCACCACTCGTCCGCTCGGAAGCAGCAGCAGCACTGCTGCACGGAGTTACCCAGGTTACTCACTGCTGTTCTGCCTATTTATTTTAGGGACATGAGGCAGACGGACTCCAGGCACTGCAGGGAGGATGCAGGAGCCTCTGGTCCAGTGCAAGCTCGTGTCAAGCGAAAAGCACCCAAATATCACTGACCACAGGTGTCTTCCAAGCACCATCCACTGATGGAGAGAGTCGCTTCAAAATAAATATGTGCATACATCTTCGTGCAGGCTGATGAGATGAAAGCCAGAGGAAGAACCGACTGAACTGAGATAAGGAGACTCCTGCATCCAGACCCCATATTTCACCCCAGCAGCAGCCAAAACCTTAATAGGAGTTTGTATTAAAGCCTCTGATCTTTGCTGGGGCTTCATCACTGGGCACTGCATATTCACACATTAAGAGACAGTGACTGCCCGAAACCAATTTTAATCCAAATAACATTAAAAAGATAGTCTGGGGATTAAATGACCTGGCAAGCCATAGGCACAGCCAAGGATGGAAAACTAATAGTCTGTCTCGCAACAGTGGCGTAATCACACGACCCTCCTGGCACTCATACTACGTGCCTCAGTTTACTCACTCGTTACAGGCTGTTACAGCAATACCCAGCTCCTGCAGGGCAGTGGGAGGTCATATACACACACATATACTTTTTTTTTTTTATATATATATATATATATATACACACGTTTGGATGTTTTGTTTAAAAGCACAGTTTCTAGGACTGCTCCCACAGGAAGCACAGCACCTTGCTGCTTTGGCCAGGGGTCGGGATGCGCGGGCAGGAGGAAGGCAAGCCATGCCTTCAGCAGGCCCCGGGGAGGTCTGCCTGCAATCAGGCAGCATTTAAGCTGTTGCGAGGGAAGAAATTAAAAAATAAAACATATTTTGTTCATGCTCAGTAAACACTCACTAGAGAGTCATGATTAAACCTTGCATATGCTCTTCCCCAAGCCTGGGCAGGAAACAGCAGTGCTGGTTATCACAGGCTGGTCCCAGGGTGGCACAGGAGCCCTGGGCTGGCACAGGGATGCGGGTGCTCACAGGGGGAACGGGATGGGCCCTACTGGGGCAGGAGGGGTGAAGACAGGGACGTCAAAGCACAAAGAGGCTTGGCTGAGGATGTGGAGACAGAGGGCTTGACAGGGTGAAGCAGAAGATTTGCTGTGCAAGAAAAGCTGGGCTAAGATGAGATGGTGGAAGAGGAGCAGGGGGAGGAGAGGGAAGGTGCAGCCTGAGCTCTGCTGTCGGCACAGAGAGGAGCAGCAGAAAACACCCTCCGCAGACCAGACCCCGCCCAACTGCCACCACCTTGCACCCGCACGCACAGCCATGGTGGCACTGCTGCGGCTGGGGGGCCACCTGCACCCCTGCCCGTCCCCTGCCCTCAGGAACCAGCCAGCCGGGAGCATCCTGGCAGCTTAGGATTCCTCGCAGCAGCAGAGTGGGCATGGCTGCCTGCTAAAAAAATGAATTGGGAAAGCCAGTTTTGGGGCAAAAGGGCCCTTTTTGGAAAGGAGGGGAGAAGAGGAAATTCAAGAAAAAAGAAATAGGGAAGAAAAAGCTGCTGTGTAAGAGATGCAGGAAGGAAAAAAAAAAGTTGAAAAGAAATCCCTGGGGAATTGTGGAGGAGAAGAAAAAGTGTAGACATGCCAGGCAGAGCCAGAGCAAGCCAGAGAGCAGGAAGCGTCTAACTAGGATGGAGACAGAGATACTACAAAATCGCAGTGACGTCATGCCGGAGTTGCAGCGGTTTCCAAAACAACTCCAAACTCCAGCACCCGGAGAGGGAGTGAGCAGCGCAAGAGAAGTGGAAACGAGATGGGGCTCTGCACTTAGAGGGAGCTGGAACAGAAGTTCAACGAGTCTGTGGAGCTGAGCCTGCTCCCGGCTCCCTTTTGGTTTGCATTGGCAGGACGGGCTCTGGGGAGCCGGCAGACATGGAGACAGAGGTTATTGTAGAGCCAGGCAGCATCAGAAAGGAAATTCCTGAGGGTGTTTTCCTAATTGACACATACAATGAAGTTACAGTCCCCCAAAGCCCCTTTCTGCAAGAAGGTAAATGCTGGATGCTCCCAAGAAGCAGAGCCAAGGAGTGAGCAACAACAGAGATGGCAACCCAGAGGAAATAAATCTGCAATAAATGGAAACCACACACAGAGAGTTGTCCTGATGGCAGCGGTGTTGCTCTGCTCCAGCCTGTTTGGATTAGAGGGTTTTATGGCTGGGTTGGCTGGGGGTGGAGGACGCACAGGGAGGCCTGCCAAGGCAGCTGGGTAGACTCAGGGCTGTTTGCGGAGGGTAGAGAACAAAATGAGAGGAAGATAGAGCGAACCCCTGTGGGGTCAGGCTGTGATGCCCTTCACCCGGGGCTCGCGACACAAAGCTGCCTAGCGTGCCCCCAGCCCGCCCTGGCAACCAGATGCAGGCAGGGGTACAGCAGCCCCAATGCCCACCCTCTGGATGAGGGAGGGCGACTCAACAGCCAGGGTGACTCCGAACAAGGAAATTTCTTGGCTGCATGGTCAACCTGATGACCACGGAAGGGAATTGATTCGCCCTCGTTTCAGGCAGGAAGAGTCCGGCACAGTCTCTCCCATCTCTTACCGCTCTTATGCCTGTAAGTTTGGGGAAGCTTTGACTTTTCCTGTCTCCCCAACCCCAGAAGTGTTTCTAGTGACTCACTGGGCAACCTGCCGCAGGCTGCAGGCAGCTGTGCAGCCTCTTCACTGCCTGCCTGGTCAAAGCCAAGCCAAAGGCAGCAGCCTGAGTGCTCCCCGACCTTTGCTCTCACGGCTTTACCTACTGCAAAGCTGGAGCCCAGCTGCTTTTATGGGCCTGTCACTGCCGTTAATTGGCAAAGCTGTAATTGGGGCTGGTCTGGTGCTGGGGCTGATCCTGGGGGTCAGGTACCCTGCAGCAATCCAGGCCTGGATCCTACCAGACACAAGGCTGCCCACCCTGTAAGCACTGCTGCACATCTGATGAACCTGTTTGGCCTCAGTGCTGTCCTACTGCTCCCATAGCTTCTGCCAAGAGATGAAGCATGCAGGTAACACTGCTGAACGTGCTGGCCAAGAGGAGGATGGGTGTCAGGACATGCCTGCAGGCTGGTGGACAGGTCCAGGGCAGGGGAAGGGGCTCCCAGCCTTGTGCCACACACCAAGAGAGATGTGCAAGGCAAGCTGTCTGAATCGGCTCTCTTTGCCTCCAAACCTGTGACCGAGCCGCAGGAGAGCAAGCACTGCATACAGCTGGCTTGGCCACGAGCCCAGCTTGCAAACTTCACCCCTGTGCCCAGGGGAATCCTTGGGAATGCAGTGAGACTCCTGAGCTAGGACCGCTGCTATGCAGGACCCGGCAGGAGATGCAATAGGTGCCAACACAGCGATGTCCCCTCTGCACACACTGGATGACTCAGAGCTGGCAGCACCCGGGGAGCAGGCTGGCCACCAGCAGAAGCCCCTACCTGTCAGCCTCCCTGCGGCCCCCTTCCCAGCTTCCCGTTTAAAACTCAACACGGCTGCTTTCCTGCCCGGGGGCGAGGAGAGCCTGACTCACACACTAGAAGAAATTAATAAGCGAGCAGAGAAGATGGGCTCATCCCATCCACCAGGCAGCATGAATCACCGGTTCTCCTGACTGTCTCATGTATTGTTCCAGCACTGAGTCAGTACTGCTGTGCAGGTTAACAAGGGGAGAAATTAAAAGTTATGGCCTATGAAACACAGCAGCACTGAGAAATTAAAAAAGAAGTCCTACTGTAAGAAAGCTAATAGGACTACCCACAGAGTCCCAGAAAAGAAATGCTCTGTGCTCCAGCTTTCCCCTCCACAGATGTGCCCCCCACCAGAAATCAAACTCTCAAACCTCCATCACGGGCAGGCTCACTGCCTGCAGCACGGGCAACGCATTTTGCAGCATCAGTTTTCTTTCTGTTTAAAAGCTGCCACCTCTGTATTTATCATTTTAAACCTACAACCTTAATTGGATGACGTGGTCTGGTCGTACTTCCCGCCTCGACTGGGCCACGCATGCTGCACACACACAAGCTCACGCCTTCACTGTTGCCCCTGAATTCACAGCCCTGGTCTATTGCTTCCTCCAAAAGTACAAAATGGGATTTTGAAGGCTGATGAGAAGGAAAACAGTAACTCCTGGAGCAAGTTCTGTCTCAGGGCACAGGACCATCACCCTTCTCAAGGGCCAAACCCTCCATCTCCTCTCCAGCTGCCAAGCTGCCAGGTTGCTCCATCTCTCCCTGCTAAGGAGAAAGCCCTGCCTGCTCTTCCCAAGCGTGTCAGCCCCCATTTCCCACCTCAAAACAGCACCTGCCATGCAGTAATGCCTCACCAACATGAACAGCAACTACATGCTGGGCCTTGCAAAATATAAATCATACTTCACCTCAAAATAAAACAAAAGACTCCTGCACTCAAACTGCTGCAACAACCTGCTTTTTAAGGTTGGGATGGAATGTCTCAAGTCCTCTTAGGGTCCTTGTTCACCGATAATCTACACGCTTTGCAACCTGGAAAATACTTAGCTGATACACAAGATAAGGCTATGGAAACGTGGAGAAACAGGGACCAGAACCTGACTTCATGGAGCAGAGAGATGAGAAACAGCTTGGGAAATGGGGTCAGCTGCTGGTCTGTCTTTAAACATGATCTAGAAACATCTGCTGTGCCCTAAGCGACTCTTTCTGATCATGTCATCCACAAACGAGTCTCATCCTCCTTTGACACCAGCTAACGAACTGGCTTTGAAGATACTGCAAGGCAGCAAGTTCTGCAGGTTAATGCCTCCTGTATAAGAAAGCATTTCCCCATGGCAGTGCTTCATCTCCTTCCTGGCAGCCCTGTGTAATGTATTTCTGGATGAGAGAAAGACCAAGAAGCGCTCAAAGGGACACTCTGTGACTCACGGTGTCACCCCACAACCATCAACCCCACTGTGCTGAGACTCCAGTGCAGCTCTGCCAGCCCTCTGCATCTCAGATGGATGGTAGCAGCCGCCTCTGCTCAGCCCCAAGCACTGCCAGCAGCCCCCCTTTGTCACCCCACGCCCTGCTCCCAGCTGACCATGGTGGTGGTGGTGGCTCTGGGCAGGTCCCAACACAAACACGATGTGAAGCCTACTTGTCCATCATCCAACCCACTGTCATCCAATCTTCAACAACCCTAGAAAAAGCTAATCTCAACGAACCATCAACTCGAAACAAAACAAAAAATGCTTAAAAAGCCAGCAAGCACCAGGTTACCCCCATTTTCTCCTACAAGGATCTAATTCAGCTCTAATAGGACAGTTATTATATATTAAATGAATGGCAATTGATTATTAAGAGCGTATTCATTGAAACTGGGTAGATGGGTAATAAGATACCTGCCTGTTACATAGCTGTGAAACCACACTGAATATGCTTCTAATGACCAACTGGTATTTACTTAACATTCAATATCCATCACTAAGAAAGGTCCCTCTCAATTTAATAAGCCTCTGTTATTTTATGTTTAATTAAATACCATGCACTATTAAAAACATATTTAACTGAGGTTGAAACCAGTAAAAACTGTATCTTATAACACAGCTGCTAAACCTCAAATATCTTCTTAGTGATTAATTGGGCTTTAGCACATGATCGCTGTCCTACTGAGAGTGGATGGAAACCGGAAGCTCAACGATTCGGGGACCAAAGTGCTTTGCTTCTGCAAACAATTCTGCTGGTTAAATAGTTTGGCTACTAAAAATAAAACAGAGCAGTGGGAGCCTCAGTTCCTACGTAACCCGACTTTGGAAAATTCAGATACAGCACAGCCACTTTCATGACGCCTGTCGGACAGTGCCAGGCAAATTGCACAGCTGTCCAGGGGAGCCGGGACCACTGTCCTCCTGTGCTCAGAGATCTGGGCACCAAGAGTGCATTCCTGCAGGCCAGGACATCAGCAGGACCTCTCCAGGTCAGCTCTGCCCCAGCTTCGATGCAGAAGCTCTGGAGTGGTGGGCTGGGGGACTCCTGATGGGACAATTCCAGTTGGGATTGCAAACGGCTTCCTATCTGCTTGGGCTGGCCAGCTGGTGCGGTTCAGTGGTTAATCGCACCTACCAGCTTCTCCAGCAGAAACCAATGGTGTCTGGAAGAAGCTGGAGATGGATTTACCATGATGGTCCAAAACCTTGATGTTAAAAACCAAGAGACATTTTCAGACTAGGGGACCAATGAGCTCCCAAAATCAAGAAGCCTGCAAGCACAAGTCCTGCAAGAGCAGCACACTAAGGACAGATGCTTCTGGCACTGCTCCTCTGCACAAGCACCCTCCGTGGCCTCCACGACAGGCAAAATGGAAGTCACTCAGTCACCCAGCCCTGCACACCCACAGCCAAGCGCCCAGAGACACACCATGCGTCATCTTCATCGCTGGGCACAGGGACAGCTGATGGGGGGAAAAGGACCTCTTGGCAAGGGGGAAATAAGCTTGAACAGGGAGCAGGGAGAAGTCCAAAGCATGTCAGCACTTGGGAAAAAGCCATTCCACCTCAGTGACCTCCTGCAAGAGGATTTATTTTTATCGTTTTTGTTTTGAAAGCCCTTGAAAGCAAAATCTGATATTAGCAAAGTATTAAATATAGCAGCACATACCCACACAGATTGCACAAGAAAAAATTTAAAAACAGAAACAGCGAGAATGAATATGAATGCAGAGAAAAATATCAAGAGAGGAAATCCAAGAGGGTTCTTTCCTTCTATCATTCCCCTCCTAACCTCAGGCATGCTGGGGAAATCGGGGTTAGACAGTGGGCTGCACACTTTGGTCCTAGGAAATGAGTCAAGAATCTAGAACGTGCACTCAGCACCAGGCAAACCCAGTGGCAACCATGTTATGAGCTCACCCACTTCACTCGGAGGAACCTTGGTGTGTCCGACCTCGGTTTTGCGGTGCTCTAGTGAGATGCACTGAGGAAGCGTCACAATGAAGCTGCTCACCCCAGCTGGGCAGCTGGATGGGGTTGGAGATAACCAAGGCTCTACCCCAGTCATGTCCTAAGAGTGAATCATCATCCTGCCATGAATGACATACCAAAAGGATAAGAAAACATTCCCAGCATCTGTCACGGCACCATGCTATGCATGAGGGGGGTTTCTAAATATCTACACTGAGCAGGCATGTTTGGAGAAAAACCTCTACGTTATTCAGTGTTTCTGAAAACAAAAGAGACCTTGGGAGTCCAAGCACCTTAACCAGAGGGGAGTGTTTCAAAGAAGACCTGGGCGATCGCCTCTCTACCTTGTGGGCAGGCTAGTCAGAGGCTGCCTCCACAGATGCTCCAAGGAGAGGACATGAATGAGAAGGATCTCTTGGGAGGATGCTAGTGGAATAACCACGTCACCAAAGAACCTCTCTCACCTCAGAAATCTGAGCACCAGGAGGAAAGTCCAGTTGGTTTTTATTTCCTTCTCCAAGCACTGCTGTGTACGTATATGTATATATACAAACATACAAACTACCTACTTACTCTTCACAACATCCCTCATGAACTAGCCACGCCACAATGGTAAACAGTTCATAGGCGATACCATCTGAGTTGCTTCAAAGCCATGCAGCCGATTAAGTAAATAGCAGAGGTGTCTGTCTGAGGAATATGGTGATTAAGGATGTCTCGATCTCCAAATCAGCCTTGGAGACCTTGCTGGAATATTGACTACTGCCCCACAATGCCATGGAAGTTGCTCAACACCTGATGTGTTCTGTCTCATTCAGGAGAAGTCAGTGGATGTGAAGAATCAGGAGGAGGCCTCTAGAGATGCCTCCCTAGTCCAGTGCAGGAGAGAAACACCTGCTCCCTACACAATCATCTCTACTGGACAGTGCTGGACTTTTTCCCCTTGTTCAGACAGAAACCTTTGCTCATCTTAAAGCAAGTTAATCTCACTTTTGATTGACTCTTCATAAGGATACAAGAGCCCTACAACCTAATACTGTATTTTGGTATCTATAAGTGACTCCCACTGGGTGTGGGAGGCCTCAGGAGCTGCTCCAGCACAAGCACGTGGGTTTGCCTGCTTCAGGTCTCTTCTTTGCATTTTTGCAACCCCATGGTTCCCATGAAAGGTGACTTAGGAGCACCTTTTCCACCACCAGAAATACAGTCCCATGCACATCTTCAGCTGAGGCCATATCCTGTTGAGTTCAAGTGTTGCCAGGAGAACACTGCACAGCTGAACATGGGAAAAGGGCCCAGGCAGGTATCATGGACATGTGGGATAAGGAACCAGAGATGGGCTGAAGCAGCCTCCATGGAGATTCCTTTGCAAGTTTACTTCCATAACAGCAAGTACACTCCTTGGCCCAAAGCTGAGGTGAGGCCAGCCAAGCCCTCTGTGGAGGAAGATGACTAAAACACACACAGGGCTCATGACAGAGCCAAATTCCACTTCCATTTCTGCCAGAGATTTCTTATGTCACTTGAGAAATATCACCAGGCACAGGCTTGACATCTTCCTTTCCATGTCTGCAGTGCAGGCATCTGCTCCAGTCAATGGCAAGACGGGGGATCTCCAAAGACACCATTCCTCTCCTCCGTTTTACACACCCATTCACACGAGCCAACGACACTCTGGTGATGCCCATTTCTCTCCATCATCTAATGAAGGGAGTCCAGACACCCAGCCCAGACACATATGTCTGCACTGCTGTGTCTCTGTTTGTACAGACAAATCCCACCCCTCATGTTTCCATGCCTCAGTTTCCTCTGCTGCAAAACAGACTACAAATGCCATCCCAACCCAACCACAGCAACATAGCGAGGCTTAATTCATTACAGCCTGCAAACCGCTTTGAGATCCTCCACTGCTATATAAATCCAGTGCTGATATTTGTTTAACCCTGCCACGCAGACGGCGGCAGGCACCCAAAGCCACAGCACTGCTGGCTTCTTGTAGCCGGCCCCAGCCCCACAAGGGGTAGCAGATGGATCGGCTGCTGCGAAACAACTTCCTTCTTTCTTTTTGCTGGAGTTAACTGGGGTTTAGACTGGGATTTCGGTTATGTTTTGTGGCCAGCCTTTCTGGAGACAACCACCCGCCTGATACTGGGGGAGTACGAGATGTCTAAAACCACTGGCAGTTGGGTTTATTTGGATTCTAATCTTCCCATCTTTCAAAATCCTGAGAAAATGAATATATGTTGCTGGGGTGAATTCTTCATTTTGGAAATAAGTGTTAGACTGGGGGCAACTGGTCATCCAGCCAACCAGCTGGGAGGCTGGGCTCCCTCCTGCCCTCAGTTTGGCTCTCCTATGCTTCTCCGTCGGTTCAGTTGAGCAGGAGTTTGCAAGGACTGCAGCGATGTGCATGGCCTCCAAGATATTCGGGGGCTTGCAGGCCAAGTGAAGCACACAGGCACACACGGAGCCTGCCCTCCGCCAAAACCTGACACCACTCTGGAATGTAGAAAATTGCAAATGATACTTTAATTCCACAGTCACTCAACAGTAGCTCCAGCCATGGGAAATACTGGGAAAGGCACATGCTTGGGAGCGCTTACACAGAGTATGTCCAGCCCCAGCCTAATCCGCCAGGCTGGAAACTATGCTATCTTTATCAAAACTTCCAGCCCCATCAAGTCATCCCCACCTGCCTGCCCTTGAATCAGCAAGAAACGCTGTGGGGCATCAGCCAGCTCCGGAGCTGTAAATCAGTTTACGCCACCTCTCTGCCGGTGCCAGCATAAAGCAATGCTGGCAGACGGGCAGCTGCCTGCAGTGTCACCCTGCCACACAGTATCTTGATGACCACAGAGCCCTTTCCTCCAGCCTGGACACTACAAATCTCATCACTGCCCTCTCCACCCAGAAAACTGTTGTGCTGAATGGTTGTGTCCAGATCTCCCTTCTCTCTGTAGGGAAAATCCCAAAGCACATCCCGCGACCCCCAGGCACGGTGCTCCCCTCCCAGTACTCAGCAGAGGTTGAGCCCTGGCTGCAGCGAGCCCTGGCTCCCGGCACTAAGCCCTGCCGTCTCACTGTCTCCCTAGCAGCCTCCAGCTGCCGCCCCACGTCTGGTGCTCTGACGGTAGGCGCTGCAGGAGGCTGTGTCCCCTGTCCCATCGTGGTGACGTGCTCAGCCACAGCACCTAAGGAGCCTACAAAACCTGCAGGACCCACACCCTGGGCCCTCTGCTCCACCCAGGAGCTCATAGCTTCTGTGCTTTTAATCTGCTTTGCACCTTAAGCCACCCCTGCAGGGGGACATGCCCATCACCAACAGATCCATGGGGTCCCAGCAGTGATGAAGAGTCAGAATAGACCCAACAAAACCAAAAGCAAGAGGATATGGTAAACTCTGAACATCCACGTCAGGAGCTCAGGAACTACCATGGATGGATTTATTACAAGGAGGGAGGATCTGAACTTCAAAAGAGTTTGCAGTTAAGATTTAACACCACTTAGTGCTCAGCCAAAAGCATTAAGAGAGGAGAGGCTCAGCGCATTGGGATGAAGGCTGCTCTTGTGTTTCAGGAACTTCCTGATCCGGTTTCAGGTCTTCCTTCCTCCCTCCCTCTCGAGCTGTCCCCTCTGAAGTCGGTGGTTTTGGAGACCAAAGAATAACACAATTTGTTTCTCTGTTGCTGAAAAGGGGCTTTCAGGTCCCTGCTGTCATTATCCGAAAGCTCTCAGCAGCATCCAAGGGGCAGGGGGGACAGGCATTCCCAGGGCAGGTGCCACATCCCACAGCTTAGGAGACCTTCTATGGATCCTGCTTGCATTCCTGCCTCCCCCCTGCCTGCTCACCCACAACAGGGCAGCAGTAGGTGAGGTCTTTTTCCCCTCTACGAGATCCTATTCCCATCTAGCAATGCATTGCGCAGCAGAAGAGCTGTCCCACAGCATGTCCCTGGTGTCACCTGACATGTCACACCCCAGAGAGCCAAGTATTGTGTATGAGGCAGTCTGTACCTGCAAAACGAGATCACTCTACACGTTGCAGTCTACCTGGATGGACACACACTATACCTGTATGTCAGGAGAAGGATTTGGTGCTTCTCTTGCACTGGGTGGCACAGCTACTGTGGCCTTATAACCCTGCCTACCCCAGGGATATGCTGTTGTTGACCTGCATTGACTTAAGGTTATCATGATGGAAAAGGTCTATGGCATTCAGCATAAAATCTTCCTCTACCTTTCTTCTACTGAAACAGCCCCTCGGCTGAAGTGTCTGCACCGCGAACATGCAGGGCTCCTAATGTGCCAGTCATTCAAGCCCTGCTTCTGAGAGGTCAACAGGAAAGATGCCCTTCAGCAACTTGAGCAGAGGAGAACCACTTCCAGCTGCCATCACTTTGAGACCTGGGAGAGGGAAAGCTGCCCCAGGGCAGACAGCATCCTGCTGCACCCAAGTGAACAGCAGCAGGGTCTGGAGAGCAGCTTGGGGCCATGCACTGCAATCACTGCCTCCTACCAGCCTGTCCCACCTCCCCCTTGGTCCAGGCTTAGACTCAACCTGGCAAGAGAAGAAACCCATCTGCAAGGGGTGCAGCACACACGGGGCCAGGAGACCCTAGCATGGCAGGGGCTGCCTTGCAGTCCTTGCCTTGCCTCGCTGGCTGCACCAGTGGAGCACACGCAGCCAAAGGGCTCAGGTGGCCAAGGGAAACTGCTGCTCCCCCTGCCCCAGTCCCCGTCATCTTTGCATTTAGGACACTAAATGCATTTAGTATACATTTAGTACTCTAGAAAAAAGGTTTCTTGTTTTGTCCTTTGCCAAAATACTGGTTCTTCAGCAGAGAAGACTCAATGGGATATCTGAGGTTCTGGATGAGCTTTCACTAATCCTACATAGAGCCAGTCCCCCAAGCATTTGGTCTGGTGAGGTCCCCTGCACCACAGGGGTTAACGCACAAAGGTGAATTCCCTGTCCCCTGTGAAACCAGCTCCCACGTGCACTATTTCCAAGGGTCCCGACTAGTACAAGGTCTGGCAACAGTCAGGGTGCCCAGCACAGGGTGCCCAAAAGCACACCCATCAGCTCACTCCAGGAATCACTGACTCCAGGATCATTCTTTAGGAGGCTCAGATCCCACTCGCGTCCACTGGAGGAGAACATCTCCCTCCTGCCTGAGCGCTCCACCCTGTAGCTCTGGTTTCCTTGGGAGATTTCACCTACAAGCAAATCCCTCAAAACTGAGAGTCAAAACGGAGCCCTGGCCGTTTTGGGGAGTGGGTCACAGCAGATAGTGGGGAGAGCACTGGTATCCCAGTGCCACCTGTACTGGCTTCTGCTCCCAGAGAGCCCTCTACCCCATTTGCCACCTGGAGCAAGCAGCCTCCAGCTGCCTGTGGGCTGCTGCTTCTCAGCAGAAATCTCTTTCCACAGAACTCCTGTGGGCCAGGGCTGGGCATTACTTTGTGCTCTTTGTATTAGAAGGGAGAGGAGAGAGAAGCCCCTTCTGCCGCCCAGCCTGAGCATCACACCGTGCACTGGAAGAGGGTAACCCGAGCTGTGGTTTACCCAACATTCCTTGTGGCTCCAGCTCCCCAGCCAAAACAAAACCAACATTTTGGTTTTTTGTTTTTTTTAAATTCCCTCCTCTCCTTGAGGCCAAACAGGAGGAGGGGGTCCTTCACTGTATTTCACCAAACTCATGGTGGCTGGAAAACAGCTAAACTCAGCTGGTTCCCAGCACTGTTCCCAGCTGCGTTCCCTGCAGCCCCCTCCCTGCAGCAGCACCTAGGTGAGCGGGGTGTGTGGGGTGATGCCGTGAGGCGATGCTCTGGGGCCAGGGCACACAGCAAGCACGTAGGAACAGGCTGTCTTTTGCTGGCTGACATAAATTAGTGCCACTCCAAGCAGAGTGAGAAGCGCTGCTGATTTACATCAGTGGGGAACTGGGGCCTCCATCTTTATAGGGCTTTAGAAACTTCCCCGAGAACAGCAAACGAGAGGAGAGACGATGCCGCTCCAGCGATAACACCAGTCATGTTCGCGTTACCTGGCAGACACATCAGTAGCTGTGGGGCTTTAGAAGGAATATAGAAAATGAACTGGAAGCCATCCCCAGCATGGCGTTCATGAGCACAGCAAATGGGGCTCAGGAAGAGAGGAGGAAATCGCACCTAGAGGCTGCAGAGTGAGTCCTGCTTGCATCACCCAGATGAGTGCTGCTGCTGGCATCCCCATCTACCGCCTTCCAACATCTTCACAGCATTTATACAAAGGCTCCTACCATCAATACCACCCTACAGCAGGGCAGGTAGCCATGGGACAGGGTGCCAGGAGGGGGGCTCAGCTTCCCTGCTCTCACCAAATGCCCGAATCCACCATCCCATGCCATCCCGCTCTGCTACGGGGCACACTGAAATGCAACTGGGCAGGAGAAACTGGAAAGCAGGCTCACTCTCCAAAACACTGGGTCAAAGGGACATGCTCAGCCCTGTCCCCGAGCATGAGGAGGCGGCAGGGAGCAGCGAGGAGCCCCAGCTGCCACAGACAGATGGGGTTGACCTGGACTGGCTGCCCAATGCCCACCAAGCTGCTCTTTCACTCCCCCTCCTCAACAGCAGCCCCAGCATGGGGGTCGCACTTTGCAAATCTCAAACAAATAAAAGCCATCTTAGGAAGACGTGTGGTTTGCTAAAGCAGAGCTCAAAACCCATAAGCCCGTTTCAGAAGCCACTGTCTTAAAGCACCAGCTTGGGCAGGGCAAAGGGGATGGTGTTGAGCTGAGTTCTCCCACACGGAGCAAGTGCTGAGCAACGCGGTCAGCGGGCATGTCAGACCTGTTGTGCCAAGGGGCTCCGGGGACGGGAGGAGGAGGAGCGTGAGCCCGGGCCCTCGGCACGGTGCTCCCACCATAGCAGGTCTCTGTCGGACCCATGTATGGTGGGCACTGATATGAAACTCGACTTTCATCACCCCGGGGAAATGCTGCATCAGCCCTGGCGCTGCCAAGCATGAGCGGGGTGCTGGGCACTGCTCCATGCAGAGCCCCCCTCCAGCCTGGGTACCTGCTGCAAATGTTAAAGCTGAAATTCTCTGCCTTAATTAGAGGAGCACAGATTTAATAATTATAATGGCCCTTTCCTCAGCATTAGTGCTTACAAATTTACAAAACAACTGCTGCTTGCTGGTATCGGCCATTCCTCAGTGCTGCTGGAGAGCTGGCTCCATAGCAGGGAAGTCTCTGTGATGGGGAAAAAAATTGCATTCAACATAAAGGAACTGCAAAGAGGGAACCGCTGTCCTGGTGAGCAGGGGTTGTCAACAAGGACAGGGTGGGAGCATGCATCAGTTTGATGTGGGAAGTGGTCTCAGCTGGGTAGGTACAGATGAGAAGCCGAGGCACTTCTCAGGTGGGGAATGTCCTTTCTGGAAGTGCTAAAAGCTGCTCCTCAGTCACCAGGACAGGAAAAAAAAAAAAAAACAGAGATGTGCCAAATTTCAACAGCAAGCAATGCCTTGTCCTTTCATGTGATTGCATTGATAAACTCCTAGCTAATTCAACCATTTTGTAAGAAAACCACTACCTTGCATTCATCAGCCAGCCTAACAGCAGATGGGAAGGACAAGGTGCCCATCGTTCTCACCCCTGCGGCTGGGGTGCAGGGAGCAATCTTAGAATGCTCCCCAGGGCTGGGTTTTTACCTTCCCCAGCCCCGGCCATGGGACTACAGCTGCAGCTAGGGAAAGAGTTAACACTTCCTCCAGTTCCTTACACTGTTATTCAATACATTATTGACGTTGAAAAGTCGTCACATTACAAGCCAGCAGTCCATGAGTATTAAGAGGAAAATAGAGGCACGCAGAGAGAGACACACACTGCAGAGACGTGGGCCCCTCTGAGCTATGGTTACGTTACCGCACAGAAACTCCTTTCCCATACTCGCTTTCCTCCCCCATTTGGTGCAAAACTGACTTGTTCATTATTTGCATTTAATGCCACAGTGAATCCCTAAATCCAGCTCACAGAAAGGATTACTGAAGGGGGAGGGATGGCTGCACCAGGGGTTTTTTCCTCAGGCTTCAACAGTTCTGATGCTCTGCAGTCAAAATGAGGACGAGGACGGCAGTGCCAGGGGCTGGAGCCCCTTCATGGCTGCCCCAAGGATGCTTTGCCAGACCTGTGCAAGCCCCAGCCAGGGTTCCTGCAGCCAGACCCCCCGCAGCGCCCACCCCATAAGCTCTCCTGTGCACCTCTCCCCAGCTGCACTCGTGTGCTCAGCCCCAGCAGCACAGCACAGCCCAGCACTGCCGCCAAACACACCCCTCCCATCTCCGATTGCCATGGTTCTTGTGGAGCCGAGGATGGCAGCTATCTTCACTGTCCCTGCCCCACGGCAAGTCAGAACCACTCACTAGAGATCACCAACATCAAAACTGTTCATGGGAACAGATTTATTCCCCGTCCCTTCCTCCACCCTCTGCTCAGCCTCAGGGCCCTAAGATGGTGCTTATCTGGGGAGTTCAAACCCAGCAGCAAGAAAAGAAAATTAAAGGTGGAAAAGCCCGCACCCATGAAGGGGTCTCATCCCTGCAGCCCGCGCCGAGGAGAGGAATCCCGCCGCGTTACAGACCTTGGTCTGCCACAAAGCGTTTGCCTCCCATCAAAGCTCCATCAAGGGCTTCAGGCTCCACCAGTCGCTCCAGCCGTGGACATCTCCACCAAGGCCAACACCTGCAGGAGCCCCAAACTGCAGCGCGTCCCCCTGCCCACCCATGGCTGGTCAGCACGACCCCAGTACAGGAGCAGCACAAGCGAGCCAGGAAGGTCGCAGGCAGGGGACGGCATCCTGCCTGCAGGGAGGGGAGCCAGGAGCCCAGCAGCACCTGCCCACCACAGGGTCCACCATGGCCAGGGTGGAGGAGGCGCAAGGGATGAGGCTGGACTCGGCGAGGGAGCTTGCCAGGCACCCTTACTCCCTGCTCGTATTTTATTTCATCTCCTGATGGGTGAAATGTGTCCTTAATTTGTTCTAAAAGAAAAAGAGAGTGAGCTGCATTCTCACACCCATAACGAAGACAACACGCAAAGCCCTTTAAAAGCAGGCGCCACACATACTATGCGCTGCCTTTTTCTAATTAAAGATGTCTTTTCTAGTTAGCTGGGGCTGCGCATGAGCTCCAGGCAATGCTGCCTGTCAGGCAAGGGCCCCGTGGGCTGCCCGATCCTGCCCAGTGGCAGGCAGCGCTGGCAGGTTACCGCCTTGCCTGGGGCTTAGCTGTGCCTTCACTGTGCCTTCATGCTCGGAGGCCGAGCATGGGCGAAGCAGCGCATCCAAGCCCTTCCCAGACGATCCATCCCCAGAGGGCTGTTTCTGGCTCAGCCAGCGTTTGAGAAAAAGGGGTGCATCTGGTTTTAATCTTACCCCTTGCGGTAGCTGTCACCATGGGTTTGCTGTCAGGGTAAAAGATGCCTTCATGCAGCCCCGTGCCAAAGCAGCAGACATGAAAACATCAGGCTACAGCAAACCCCGATGTCCAGGGCTACTCTGGCCCTGGGGCTCTGCACCTCAGCCCAGCGAGCAGGGGAAGCGGCCATCGCTCCTGCCACATCGCTCACACAGTAGCCAGCCAAAAGCAAGCACAGGAGCCGAGTGACATTGCATTAGGGAGCATGTGCCTTCATTTCAGCCAGCAGCCACGGCAACACCGGCGAGAGGGGGTACAGCTGCCCTGGCTTCCGCAGGGACCCCGGCAGCAGCACCCACGGTGGGCAGGCTGCAGGCACCGTGCTGAGACAGGCAGCACAAACCCTCCCAGTGCCAGTCGCCTGCCCCAGAGTGCACTCAGGCTGCAGATCTGTGCTCCAGTCGCCTCTTCCCTTCTCCCAGAAAACACAGGGAACCACAAGAACCACAAAAATGCATCTTCTCCACACTGCAGAGCCTCTCTCTCTGAAGGGCACGCCGCGCTGCTGGAGGACCAGCCACTCTGCTAACCCACGACTCTCGCCGCCTGGAGAGCCGCCAGCTTTTAAAAGCAGCTGTCACATAAAAGCAAACATTGAAAACCATTACATTTACAGCAGTTTATCTTTAATGCCATCTCAGTTTTTGACATTGCTCCATTCTGATTCAGTCAAATGGTTTCCCCCTTGCAGCCAGCATGCCTGTTTCATGCCTGCCAGGACGCTGCTGCTCCTCCGAATTTGCAGCGCTGTGACATCATGCTTCTTTGCCACAGCAACAGCAGTGAGGTCACAGGCTCACATGGAGGCTGGAAAATCTAACCCCTTCCCAAGCAAGGGAAGCAGGGGAGGAAGCAGGGAAAAGGGCAGAGGATGGTGCGGAGATGTCACCAGAGGCTGGAGCAGACCAGCACAACGAGTTGTCCAAGCAGGGACTTACCTCACCCCAACCCCAGGCTGGGCAGGCACTCCCCCAAAGGGACCTGCAAGGAAGGGGGCTGGAAGCATCCTTGGGAGCCAAATCAGCGCTCCCCAGCTGCATCTGGGAATGCCAACCACCAACAGCATTGGAAAATCCCATCCCCTTGCTGTGTCCTGGGGTGTCCCGGCAGGCACAGCTCCTCCTGCGCCATGCCGGGCTGGAGGTGGGATGCTCTGGCATCCCCCACAGCCCCACCGACTGTGATCTGTGCTACTGTGGAAGGACCGCACACATCTTCCCCGCAGGGAGCTTATGGACATACTGCCCTTGCCCCTCTGCATCTGCTCTGTGGCACAGCAGAGACGGGGGGAAGCTGGGACAGAGGCCGAGCAACGGGCTCATAGCACTGCACAGGGACCCACCAGCTGCAGGTCCAAGCGGCAGAGTCCCCACAGAGGGCAGGACTCTCGCCCCAAGGAGGTGAATCCCACCCCTCCTCCTCGCCCCCCAAGCCCTTTGACTTTTCAGACCCTATCCCCCTGCCTCCACTGCCTGCAGTGCGGCGAGAGCCTCCAGGGCCGCGAAGGCAGCATCAGCTCAGTGCCCTGCAGCATCCCTCATCCTTTCACAGGGCGCAAGGTCCCTCCCTGCCCCTTCGACAGATACGCAGCCAGGCTGGGGAAGAAAGTCCAGCTCTAAAATATCCCTAGCGTGATGGGCCGTGTCCTGCTCCACACCAAGGGTCTGCACCAGGGAAGTCCTCATCCCTGTCCCACTGACCAGCCAGAGTTTCACCTTCCGAACAGGGCAACAACCCAAGAAAGTCCAGCAGTGTCCCTGGAATTTCTCACAGCAAAGCTCAAACCCAAATGGGCTGAATCAGGAACCAGGACAAAGAAGGCCACTAAAAGCCAACAGGCAAATACAGGGGCTGGGTCTCATGCAAGGCTCTCAGAGATGTGCATCCTGGTAATCACAATAAAAAGTGCAACATGGCAGGACTAGCAGCACTTCATGGGCTGGCATCTCCCTCTCCCCCGTACAGTTGCTAGGGGATGAACCCTTCCCCCAGGCTGCCACCTCCACACCAAACCCGGAGACAGCTGATCGGCTGCAAAGCAGCTCCTGGCTGGTTGCAGCCTCCCGGCAAGTTTTGTAGGAAAGGGCTCCGAAGCTGCGATCCGACGTGCAAAAAAAGCCTCAGACCCGGCTGATTCAGCTTGGGCTGAACAGCAGTTGCAGTGGGGTGGGGGGACGGACATCCCAAAGCGGTTGCACTCATTGTTCATTCAGCTCATGACACGTTTAACACTACACAAACTAATAATGCACAAAATAAAGAGCAGAATGACCCTGGGCAGCATGACTGGCACACACAGTGCCACGGGCCTTACGCTATTTGGTATTTCCCTTAAAGCTCACGCTCCAGTGCTCCTCCTATACCATGATCATCTCACATTCTTTTAAAAAATCAATTTTAAGCATATTTTCTAGCCCTTTGATTGCAAATAATTGAAAACATAGCACAAGAAGAGAAAAAGAGCCCCGCACCATATAGATTTTCTGATGCCTGATGCTTCTACGTCAACATCATCATTATCTGAGAATGGAGAAGCAGAGGTACATGCGTGGCACGCACACCGTCTGTTACCAGCTGGAGTCACGCAGGGTAAGGAAAGGTCACACCACCCAGGTCCCCGCATCCCAGCCTCCAGGAGCTTAGCACCCCAGATTTCAGTGCGCACAGGATCAAGCCCTCCTTTCTGAAGCTGAGATTGGTGCTGGCAACCCTGACAGAAAACCTGAGCCAAGGCAGTGCCTGCCCCGGGAGCTGCCATCGTGCCGTGGTAAAGCTGGCCGGAGGGAGGGAAGCACGGGGGAGGATGCTGGGTGCCACCAAAGCTGGCACTGGGCTGCAGCCCTTGCCTCCTCTGACTGCCGAAGGACTCCTGTTTTGCCCTCGGCAGGGTTTGCTGGCTTGCCAAGCAGCCAGGAGAGTTTTATTGACGTCAAAAATGAACGGTGCAGCCCCAAAGCCTGGGAACAAGCCTCTCTGCACTGTAGTCTTGGCCAAGCCTGCAGACACAGAGGCACAGAGGTGCCAACTGCCCCCAGCCCTGCTTAATAAGGTGTTAACTCCCAGGCCTAATTGCGACCACTTAACATGTCAACACCCTTCACCTCTCTCCTGCTAAACACGGAGAAGTTTTGAATCAGCACCACTCAGCGCACACTCATGTGTTTGCTCCTAGGCTATGTTTTCTTTCCATCTTCCTCCCCTCCATCGCTCTGGACGGGTGTTCGGAGCCCAGCTTACCGTCGTCTCCTCCGGTCTCCCTCCCTGACCAGAGGAGTTTTGCCAAGCATGTCCTTTCCAACCAACCCTCTCTCTCTCTCCACACACCCACATACACAAAGGAAACTTCACTTGCAGCATCCTAAGGTTGCACAGAAAAAAATGAATGGCAGGAAATTAAAAAGGTTCATGTAACAACATTAACACAGCTGTAATGCACAGCTAGTATATATATATAAAATAACACGCCAGACGATCCCCTCACCGGAAGAGCAGGACTGTACGCTAATGCCTTTATCTAAATAGTAAGGGTTTAGCTGCTAGCAGTGCAAGCAGAAGGCAACGCGCACATGTTTGCCATGATTACAGGTGTATTCTTCCAGTTTTCATCAGGAGATTTTTATGAAGTGCCATTACCACATTTTCTATCTACTCACGTTGCTCCATCTTTTGCTTTTTAAGGTGCTGAAGATGAAAGAACGATAAAATCAGTCTCTCTGAGTGTAGTCCTCTGCCCCATTCAACACACACAGTTTCAGCAATTTTTTTCCGAGGCTGCTGTTATAAACACCTCTTGTTCACGTCAACAAACCAGCAGCACAGAAGCTCTCAAAAAAGGACAATTCATGCATTTTTTTCCTTCGAAAAGGCTACTTCTTAGAGCATCCAGAGAACACTCAGACCAGCAACTCTTCCCCATTGTACTGGGATGCAGTTCCCCTCCCTGCAGAGGCAAGTGGGAGCGAGGGGATGTGCTTGTGGCTCTCAGGGCTGGATGCATGAGAGACAGCACCAGCACTTCCACTTGCAGAGCACCTGCACACTAACCACCCTGAGGCTCACCCAACACCTTCAATATTCTGGAGAGCAGAAAATTCACATAAACTCCACGCTAGTCAAACCTTCCCACAGTTTTCTTTCCAAGCACTCCCCTGCACAGCCCCAAGCAATGAGCTGATTCTTCCCTGCAGGTCTCAGACCCTTGGATTCAGGGTGGAAACTCATTTTGGGTGATCAGGCTTTTTCCTCACTCCTGAATGGAATCAGGGAAATCTGAGCAGTGGTATCTCCCCACCATCATCTCCATGGTCTCCCTGCTTGGCACTGGCTTTGAAGGTCACTTCAAAGCTGGCAGAGCAAGCTACTAGGAGTCGGCAGCAAATTTATCCCCTGACGTTACAAGGCAGATGCCAACGTAGCCAAGAGCTTCCATGCAGATGCTCCCTCTCAAAGCTGGGATGACCTTGGAAAGCAACTGAACAGACTCCAGCCACTTTGCTACTAAATTAGATGCACGTTGATCTATGTGCGTTGGCTTCACCCCTTTGGGGATGCACCCGAGCTCTCTTCGAGTGCTCCCATGGAGCTGGCCAGCTGGGTATAGGCAAGGGGGCCACCACCCCAGCTGGCAAGACGAGCTGCGTGCTGGGACACAGCCCAGCCTGGTGCTGGCCAAGAGCCTCTCCAGCACACAGGCACCCAGCAGCCCCAGAAGAGCTCATTTTCTGCACGTTATGGCCCTGCTGGTTCCCCTGCCCCTTCCTCGCTGGGAAAAGAGCTAAGAGCTAAGCAAGCCCAGCTCTGAAGAGCATCCTTTGCCGTGGGTGGCACAGCAGCCATGTGCAGATGCCCCAGAGCCTGGCAGCCCCTCTCATGGCCTGGGAGAGGGCAGTGGTTGAGATGACCTGATCCTCCCATTTAGTCACAGACATCCTAACAGGGCTGGTCCCATCACTGACCTATTGGAGACTAAATAATAAACAGAGATCACAGCCAAGTCCACAGCTGTCCACCTTCCCTGAGGACCTCCTGTGAGTGGAGAAAACAGATACAAAAGTGCAGTGGGGAATTACCCTGCTCCAGCCCCTGCTTCAGCGCCTGCTTTTCTGCCTCATGCTGAGCAGGACACTACACCGGAGCAGAGCAAGGGCACTGACGGGTGCAGTGACCTCACCAGCCTGGTCCGCACGCCAGCAAGGGCACAGGAGCTCCCCTCCAAGCATCACAACACAGTGACAACCTCAACCAAGCTTCTAGCAGCATCACAAAAAAATCACCTCAACTAGAAATGAGGAAGGGGAAGGAGAACCTGCAGTGTGTTCAACTCCATGGGAGAGAGGAGGGAGGGTCTGGAGGAGATCGAGGAAGGGGGAAGGCAAGGGAACGCAGAAGCCAGACAGCCCAGGGATTTCGCTCCACTTCACCAGCGTCGGGAGCCACCGCCCTCAGTGCTTAATGGGGTTGTGAACAGTGAAACCCGATCGGCTGTTAACCCAGGAATGCGTGGAAATGGCAACTGCGCATAACTCCGGGGAATCCGCCACCGGTGCCCCCAGCACCCGGAATCGCATGAATAACCCGCGCGCTTCGCACATGAGCTCATCCCGGGGATAATACCCTTGCATGAGCCCAGCCGGCAGGAATTCGCCGCATGCTCAGCGGGCCGGGGGTACACCCTTCTCCTCCTGCTCCTTTCCCCTTCCCCTCCTGCCACCATCCCACATTTCCCACGGATCACGCGTTGCACTCTGGGAGTGCACACGGGTCCCAAAAGCCCAGCGAGCCGTGCTCGGCCTCCCTCCCTCCCAACAGGCAGGAGAGCCGGCAGCCTCCCTTTGCAGGGTTGCAGAGAGGTGCTGCTTGACCCCATAAAACACTATAAAGTCAGGAGGAAAGGAAAGGAGGGGAGAGGCATCTGCACTCCCACATCCCTATCACCGAATATGCTTCTTTCTGTTCCTCCAGCCTGCTGGGAAAGGGAACAGGAATGTCTTCTCTGTTTCAGCCGTGTCCCAGCTGCTGGTGGTGCTTTGTGCACCCAGCGCAGCACACAGAGTGACTGAGAGGGACTGTGCTCCAGCCCTGGGAGCACCCTAGACAGCATCAGGTGTTGTACCATTCCTCGCGGCACTGCATCTATGCAGCTTCTCTCCTCCCCTCTACTGTAGACTGCCTCGTGAAAAGAGGCTGAAATCCATGGGGGTCCCCTCTCCCTGGGAACCATCCTGCTCGCCAACACAACAGCTTTCTTCTCCCAGGCAGCCAACGACCCACGGAGGAGCCACAAATATTATTTGCTTATCCTGGTTCTTCTCTCTCCTGAACAGATCAGCCGCAGATCCTGCTGTCTGCTGAAACAGATGGTAAAAATCCCACAGAACAGGAGCAAGACTCGACCTGTGGTCAGGGGATTAGCCGTGCTCTGCAGGGCAGACATCCAGGTGGTCTATGAAGCCAGCCTGGCTTGCAGATGACACGTTCATCACCTCTCAAGCACTGACACCTCCTGCCGGTGGTGGCTCTTCTAGGGACTGGCTAAGACCGACAAGGGAAAGTCAAATGGGACCTGTCTGCCCTTTCCACACCTAGACATGCCTCCCCCAGTGAGCAGCTGTCCCACATCCATCTTCTGGTGTGAACTGAGAGGAAACAAAGCCACCACAACCAGAGGGAGAGCTCACACCTGTAAGGCCAGAATTCAAGCTGCAAATACTGGTGACCCAGGGCCGCTGGGAGGGCCCAGCAAACCCTGCATCCGCCGGGAAGAGGGGAGGTGGCAGAAGGCAGGCAGGCTGCCAGCAAGAGGTATGCCTACTGGGTTCGCCAGAGCAAAGGGAGATAGCCATGCCCAAGGTGCTTGGTTCGGGGTTATGGGGCCAGACCTGCTGTGTTCTCCTCCTCCAGCCATCACACACTCTGCTGATGTGGAGGGGCATCTTGCATTCACCACCCTGGGAGGTGAGGCAGCTGCTGCCTCCCCTTGCTCTCGTCCACCTGCACACGTGTTGCACACGTTGCTCATGCTCCTCAGCTGGATGACGGGACACATGGGCTGCACGTGCTGCCACGCAGGAGAGGGACCTGAGGAAGAGGGATGGCACCTAGCACCGGGACTCCTGCAAACCAGGTAGCTTCAAGGGCCACCATCAGGTCAGCCCCCACAACAGCACCCCAGCAGGCCCTGAGTGCTCAGCTGGCTCCTGCTGGGGCGAGCCCCCTCCCAGAACACAGAGTCTGGTAGGAGTTGCCTTTCAGAGGGGCAGAGCATTTACACCCGAGGTCAGATAATCTGAGTTTTGGAAGCAATTCTGAGCTTTTTGAACTGTCTCCAGAGAAGAGGGATCTTCTACCTTTGAACTGAATGATCCAATCTTTCCGCAAGCGCTCCACAACTGAATGCCTCCCCTCCAGTGGTTCAGCTCCGGAGCCTCTGATGTCGCTCACCCTGGAAATGCCAGGGCAGGAACAAAATGAGCCAGCCCGAAAATAGCTTAGCCATGACAAAGGTGCAGGATGGGCACCTGAGGCTGGGTCCATAACTTGTCCCACTCCAGCAAAGAGGACTGGAGGTGCAATTTAATGCATCAGCGGAAACACAGTTCACTTTACACCTGGACAACTCTGCTCAAAGCAGTGCCACGTTGGGCTGTGGGTCTCCTGGAGACCTCCCCATGCTGCCCCCCACCCCAGAGGAGCACCCCATGGAGAGCTCCCTGTTTCTCCTCCAGCCCAGGGCTCTCCCCTCCCATGGGGCACCATGATCCATGGGCGAGATTGGGACTCGGGGGCCAGATCGGGGCCCAGGGGCCAGATTGGGGCCCAGGGGCGGACAGAGAGCTGGCATCAGGAGGAGAAAGGACCAAGACTCAAGCTGCAAAAGGAACAAGAAAATGAAAAGTTAGAGCAAGCAAATGGAAAGCTAAGAGGCAAAGAACAGCAGGACAAAAAAACAAGGGTGAGACAGTCCATCCTGGGGAAGAGGGTTAGGAGCAGATGCAGAGTAGGGGTAGCTCCTAGTTTTGAGCCCTTCCAAGCCTCTATCCCACCCCAGAGCTGGATTTCTGCTTGATCCCCAGTGCATGGGACATCGAGCAACAGGAGATACTTTTTTCTGCCCCGGGAGTTCCCAGCCCTCTGCCCCAAAAACGTTACCCACAACACGTCACCGCCAGTAAACTTAGATTTTCCCCAAAGATGGCCAAGAGTCCCGAACAAACTGTCAGCATGTGAAATGTCACACGGCCCCACGAGGAGGATGCTTTGGAGCCCAGGGCAACCAGACACCTGGCTGGCTAACGAAGGGAAAGTGATTTATACCTTTCCCAAGGGAGCAAGGATCAGTGTGAGCCCCCCATGGGCTGGTGGGGAGTGGCACCAGGGCAGCACGCCAGGAGACCCTGTGAGCTCAGCAGATCCCCAAAACTGTTTCCAACCCACAGACTAGAGCTGTGCCAGCCCCTTCCTAACATGCTGGCGGCGGCAGCCCTGTGGTGCGCCAGGCGATGCGGCAGTCACAGTTCCTTGTGACTTGCCCTGAGCCAGACGCCAGGAGATAGTTACCGAAGTCTCTAGAGGGCCAGGGAGGAGGCGAGGAGGAGGCCAAGGCCTCGCAGGGGGACTTGCCGCTCCAGCGTGAACACCTAAAGGACTCCGCGCATAGATGCACGAGGAAGATTTTGCTGCTGCATCCCAGCTCCCACTTGGTCCCTGCGGCTGTAAGCACCAGTGCTAGACACGTGCACAGGTGGCTTAAGCACTGTGGCTCCTACCCAGGCTCAGAGGAGATTTAGGTGATGCTGGACTTAAAATACCAGAGTGACTGCACATGCCTCACCTATATCAGCACATCTTTTTCAGCCCAGTGAGCTGTCAGTGCTGCCAGGAACAGGCAGCACCTGCAGACATGGCAGGTGAATGCGGGGTGTGCAGGGATGCTGCCACCAGCGCTCTGAACAGCAGCTCTGGCAACTACGATGTCCCCAGAGGGGAAGCAGGTTTGGGGCTGACACCAACATCTCCTCCTCAGCTCTTTGCCCTCCCTTGGGGGCTGCAGAAACAGCAGCTCTGCCCCTCACAGACACAACCAAACCTGTCCAAAGCATCCCAATGCAGACCCTCAGGAATGAAGTGGAAGGATGTTTTACAAGACGAATGCGCGCCAAGTGTGAGGAGCAGCATTTAGGCTGCAGGAGCCACAGTGAGGTTTGCATTTTATTTTATACAGACTCGTGGGCCGGTGCCGCGCTCTCATTTCAGGGAGTACCTGTTGTAAAGGAACAAAACTATACGCTAAAGAGGGAAACAGGTGAGATGGAAAGGTGCAGTGTACACCAGGTGCCAGCACAGAGCCAAGAGCCAGCAACCCCCATGCCCGAGCACTTCTGTTTCTTCCTACCTTATTGAATGCATTGCTCCCCAGTGCTTCTCCACCTGCTTTTAAATGCCTCATGGGAAAGTCCTGCAAGGAACTTCGCAGGTATCAAACTATTAGGCTGCTCGACAAATTATTTTGAAACCTACAGAGTTTATTATTCTCGAGAGTCTTTTCTGTGTTTCTTCTACACCAGCCTGAAATATTCTTTGGCAGGTACACACCCCACGGATGAAGGTCCCCAGGGCTGGCAGCCCCTCAGCCCCAGTGCCAACCCTGGCAGCTGAACCATGCTGCGGAGGGAGAAGAAAGGGCTTGCTGGCTGCTGCTATGCAAAGGTGCAGCAAGGTAAGCAGTGCAGGAGGAGAAGAGACTGACTGCAGGACAGGGCAACCTGCATGCCCCCAGATTTTTCCCAAGACTCAGAGGCCACGGCACTTTCCTGTGGGCAAAGCAGCAACAGCCTCAAAACCCACCCTTTCTGAGTAGGGGAAATCTTGATAAATATTCCCTAGCAGGGAAATATTCGCGTATCGCATCTTATCATGGGGAGGGAGAGGAGCAGGTTTTGTGCCTTGCTGGGAGAAGTATCACATTTCCAGAGCCGGTCTCGGGTCCTGCAGAAGAGCTGGGCAGTGCTGAGCCTGGCAATCACATTTGGGGACTGAACAAGCAGCATCCAACAAAATCTATCGATAAGCATCACCTATGCTGAGCGGGCAGCCAGCTGCTTAGACAACGGCTCACACATACATTACTGTATGTATATCTAAATATATATGCTGACAAGGGTAAGTCCCACACTTGTTAGAGGGAGAGAAGAACCAAGAGTGAATCTAGCCCGCTAATTGCATGGGCTAATTCACTCATTGAAGCCCAAAGTTGTCCCTTATGTGCGGTCTCGGTGGAGGGAGTGGAAGGCGGCAGGGAGCCCCTCCGCAGCCGGGGGGGCCACCTTGGGTTTCATGGGTGGGGGGAGCGGGGCAGCTCTGCCTTCCCTGCCAGCAGTCTCCCATTTCTAAACACCTCGCTTTCGTCTGCTGGGGTTGCATCAGCTCCTGCGCTCATATTTATAACTGGGTTTTAAAACCTGATATTCCATTTGTCCATTTGTAGCTCAGTGGGGGTGAGCTGAATTCACAGGGCCCCCAGCCAAGCAGCTGCTGCCAGCATGATCCCTCTTCCCTTCACATCCTGCTCAGAAAAGCT
This sequence comes from Balaeniceps rex, assembly GCA_013401315.1. Lineage (NCBI taxonomy): Eukaryota > Metazoa > Chordata > Aves > Pelecaniformes > Balaenicipitidae > Balaeniceps > Balaeniceps rex. The sequence goes on from VYZW01004261.1 coordinate 46,433, forward strand.
CCCCACCGTCAACCTGGTGCCATGGCTTACTGGCATGGTCTCTTTAATTAGCTGACCGAGGCACGAGGCAGGCCCTCATTAAAGGGATAGCTGATTGAGTCTGGGCGAGGGGGACCGGGAGGTCGTGTTTTACACTGCGCTGGTTAATTGAGTTGCATGCACACTCAGGCACATTGCTCCCTCCCTCTCCCAGCAAGTCTTACCAATAGCCTGAGGCTTTCCATATTAAAAAGACCCCCAAAAGCTATTTTTAAACAGATGGATGGGTGGGGAAGGGGCTGGGCAAGAGAGGGAGGGAAGTCCCCTTGGGACAGCAGGCTCCATCCCAAGCACTGTCTCTCCCGGCACAGCCTCTCCTTGCAAGAGGAGCCACAGGCTGGGAGGAGCTGGAGGTCCTTCTCCAGAGCTGCTCCTGAGGAGACCAAATGAGGCTGAGAGGTCCCTGCACCGGCACTGGGCTCTCCTCCGTTTCGTCACCATGCCGGGGCGAGGGAGCCCCCTGCTCAAGCCGCCACGGCTCTCAGGACTCACCCCGATGCCAACTCACAGCCGGCTGGAGACGGCAGAAGGACCTGTCCCTGCCATCAGCCCAGTGTGACTCTGGGGACCTCTGCTCCCTCTAGGAGGAAACTTCCAGCTGCTTTAGGTTATAAATAAAAAATGACCTGATGAAAACAGTCAATCTCCTGGTCACCAGGATCAATCACACACCTATTAAGTGTACAGAGCAACCTCTCAAAATAACAGCAATTCATAAACCCTGACACCAGGAGCAGACTTGAAGCTTGGCTGGGACCCATCGCCCAGTGTGCTTCCCATGTAGCATCTATTTCCACAGTTATTTTGCCTTTGCTATTTTTCATGGAGAACCATAGACCCAAATCTGGCAGAAACTGCACAAAAAGGAGAACTCAGGACTGGGACTCTTAAATAAATCCTCTCCCAGCCTCAGCTGCACTGTGTGTCTGCAGAGGCCAAGCAGCTTCCCTGTGCACAAGATTGCTTCCATGGAAAAGGAAAATAGCATTTGCAAGCCTGAAAGGGGCAGTAAAAGGACAAATTGCCTATTATTTGAAACGTGCTTTGGGAACCTCAGCTGAAAAGTATCTGAGAAATGCAAAATAAGCCTGAAAGTCTCCAGGCTCCTGTCTGCATGCTGCAGCATTGCTCCATCCCAACCTTGAGCACTGAGGACCAGTTCGCTTTCGGATGGCTCTGCGCCTGCAGTGCAGTTGGGCAGGGAGTATTTGGGGCAGGAGGGGCGGGTGCCCAGCGGGGAGCAGCATGTTCCCCTGCCTTTACTTCCAAAGCAGCCAGCTGGCCCTGCCCCATTACCCCTGGACATCCAACACCACCTCCATGGTGGCAGCAGCCTGGCCACTCAGCCCTGAGCTCTGCGAGCCGGCCAGCCCCTTGCAGCACAGCACAGGGCACTGACTAGCGAATATCCTCCATGGAGTGACCACCACAGCAGGCTGCTATGTGGTGGGGGCAACACACACTGCATAACCCCAGTTTCAGTGCTGTGGGGACATCCTGGCCACCTAGTCCTCATGGCTGCTGCTGGGAGAGCCCCGGCCGCGCCGGCTGCAGGTGTCCCATGAGGAGAGAGCAAAACCATCACCTGCTTTCATAAAGACCCAATGCTAACAAATGGAAATTACTCATTTCCTGGTCACCCAGAACAGGTTTCAAAGCACTTATTTACAGGAGGAGAGCTCCATCTCTATTACCAGTCCTCTGCCATCCTGCCCCCCTTCATTTTGGGGCTCTCGGCAGCTGCTGCCTGAGGTGGAATGGGCTGGGATCACCAGACTTTCTGCGACATTCAAGACAGGGATGTAATCCTGTTTTGGAGAACGTAGCTGTTATTGTCTGATAACCCTGGAGAAGAATCTGAGCAGACACTCAGTAAAGATCAAAAAGAAATGCAAAACCCAATCCTACTTCAGACTAGTGCAGGAGGGCATTCTAAAAACCTATGCGCGAGTTTCTGATGGGAAGCTGTTCTGCAGAGAAAGCCTCTGCTGGCACCCATGGAGCAGCAGAAAGTACGGGGGTGTCTCCCAACAGTCACCTCTAACTGCTCTGAGCCAAACATTCATTTGACTGCAGCAGGGAGACCACGCGCTGCCTCTGATCCACCTCCATGTAATTACCCAAATGCAGCATCCCTAGCAGGGAGGCAGCCTGCTTAAGGAGGTATGAACAACTGCCTTCAAACCTTCCCATAGCCAGTGACAGCCACCAAGCCTCACCCCACTCAGGGCGAAAGCAGAGTATCCTCAAGAGCCTTTTTCTGATCATCTTCACCTCTGGGTGGTGAGGATAAGCCTACATCCAGAGCACAGCATTAATAAAATAATTCCAGATTTGACCAGAAATTATCTGCTCTATTTAATGACTCCACTGCCCCTCTGTTACAACTGTTGAATAGTTAAGCCATACACTTGAAAAGAGCAGAGAGATCCTGTCCCCAGCCCTACCTGTATTTGCTGAACCTCTTCAGACCTGTTCCTGCTGCCGCTCTCCCAGCCCTGCTGCAGAGGTGCCTCCTCTCGCAAGGAGGGCAAGGACTCCAGCTGCCTCATTTCTTGCTGACTGCTTGGAGCTCCTCAGATGAAAGGCACTACAGTGCTACAAACTGTGAATGTGTATTTGAAGTCAGAAGGATTTAAGAAACATTCATCTTCATCAGTTTTAAAATTAACATAAGCCTTGTACCTTATAAGCTGACCTGAATAGATTTGGTGCCTAAGTCAGGGAGGTGCTCGCTTAGATCATTATCTAGAAGACCAAGATACTTACACATTATACCACCACGAAATTTTGTTAATTATCTTGCAGCTACACAGTAGTCAAGTTTTGTTTGTGCAAAAATAAGAACCAAGCAATTATTTTCATTCCCATTCGCCCCTCTTATCAGAGGCATCATCAAATGAAGGAAAGGCAGGTTGCTTACCCACGGGCAGCAAGAAGAGCACAGCAAAGAACACATCGCTTTCACATGCCAGACTTCGATTGTCTGGATAAATTTGGTTCTCCATCTTCACAGCAAGATGTTTTTGGGTACCAGCTCACTTTGTGGTTAGCACTGAGCAATCCAGCAGCTGAGATCCGGATGGGAACACCAGACTGAATTAAACTCATCAATCACTCTAACCCCAAATCTTCAAGTGCTGCAGGACATGGCAGCAGGATATGTATCATCTCCAGTCAGACATCTGCATGCCCTGCAGCTCCTTTTAACAACGAAATGCTGGTTTCTTCTCACCCAGGTGATGTGTGGGCTCTTGCCAATGCAGTACATGGGAGCACCCCGGGAAAGGTGTGTGCCTGGTTTCCAGCTGGTCCCGATGACCCAGATCCAACAGAACCTGAAGGACAAGGGACTTCCGTGCATTTTTCATTGACCAGCAAAGGAAAGTGGAAAAAGAAGCTGACTTGCTATCATTGCTGCTTGTAATAGATGAGAACAGCAACAAAGCTTATGACACTTTTTGCTTTGATTACAGGTTTCCCCTGTAATTAAGAACAAGAGCTACTGCAACAAAAAAAATTGCAGTACAAATCTTCTGCACAACTAATAAGGGCACAGGCACAAAGAGTTATTACCACTGAGTAGGGAGAGGTGAATTGACAACCCTCCTTTTCCGCAGGGTTCAGCACGGTGAGGATGTCCAGGTGACGTGCTCGAAATTAAAATCTGGGTCTTACTAGGCTGAATGCTAAAGAAACACATAGAAGTGTTAATCCCAGCTTGCCTGAGCTACCTTATTTCAGCCATAGATCTACGCTTCCTTTCTCAAGGCATCTTCAGGCTGGGCACTCATTCCTGCCAATGGACCGCTCCTGCCCAAATGCAGTCAACTCTCATTAACAGCCAGGGTGCCCCAAGTGCCTTGACAACTCCAAAACCAATGCTGAAAACCAGACACATCCAGAGAAAGCAGACACATCCAGAGCAGACCTTGTGGCCCACTGGGAAAGAGCCGTCTCAAGCACAGAGCCTGCAGCGCATGCTTGCATTCCCAAAATGCACTCCCAAAATGCAAGCATTACATAGAAAAATGTCAAGTTTTCCCTCTGGCAGGGCTTCCAGCCCACGCAGGCAGCCACTGACCTGCGAGCATGTGGGGCAGGAGGGCACGGGGCAGAACTGCCCCATGCTTGTCATGCACGTGAGCTTAGCTAGACAAAACAGAGCCTGTGGGCAGAGACAGACACCCAAGAATGAAGTAAGTGTATGAAAACCCACTGGGGTTGAGAGAGAGGCACCTTCTATTGGGGAAAAGCCGTCTGGTGATGCCCAGCTAGCTCTTGGCTGGGAGGAAGGAGTCAGCAAGCATTTGTGCTGTGTCGAGAAAAGATAATAGAAGCTTCTTCCAACAGAGCAGCTAAAGGCCACAAAGCCCAGCATGAAAACGTCAAAACAACTACAGGGCTGAGCAGCCACCAAAGACATAAATACAGGTGTGAACCCTACAGACAGGACTGTGCAGAGAACAGGCAGCACAGGCAGATGGGAGTGATGGTCCATCCCAGCCAGCAGCCCGCTGGCACTCTGCAGAAGGCCTGTGGTGCCCTGGCACAACCACAGAAAGCAAGTTATCAGGGGAGACCCAGACTGCACATCGCCAGGATGAACGGACAAGCCCATCTTTGGGTCGATCCTGGCAGTCAGTCCAGCAGCCAGGTGAGACACTTCTCTTCCTCTGTCCAAGGAAGGATACTTCTGCCTGCTGCCCCCAGCAATCTTTGAATGAGGAAAGAATGCTTGAAATACCACCTTTCCTCAGCTAAGAGCCTCCTGGGCCTCAAAATACCCCATAAACCCAAACAGAGTGCGTGTCTTGCTAAGCAGGCTGTGGAAAGCAGAACAGCCCCGGAGGTACACACACTGAGGTCAGCCTCAGGCTGGGTCCAAACAAGCCAGGAGTGCGAGAGCACTGGTGCACACCACCGACCACAGGCTTGCTGCGTCCCACACCAATGGAGGCAGCTTAAGGAGGAAACCTTTCTTCTGTGGCATTGGAAACCAAACCCCATGGCTTTCCAGGTCTTTGGAGAAAGGCCCGGCCCAGGAAACACATGTGAATGTGACAGTCGCTGCCTGGCTAAAAGACAGCTCACCTGCTGAACTTCCCCACAGATAAGCTATTTCTCTTGATGGCCACCACCTTATCTCTTGGCTTAATCTAGGGCAATAGAGTACATTTTACGGCGTAACACACGTGATTTTTTTTTCATCTCCAAACACATCATCATCCATTTCCTTGTCCTCCTACAGCAAATATTCAAATACTATCTATGCTTTAGAAACCACAAAGATTCCTAAGAACCAACAGACGCGACATCCCAAGAGGAATGAACCACTGAGTAGGAGGGAAAGCCTGATCCTTTGGTTTTATTTTGCTTAAAGACCCAAAGAATTCAATCTTAGGAAGAAAGAGACTTTAAAAAATTAAGAACTTACATTCTTTAAACCTAGAATTGAAAAAAAGAAGAATCCTCTGGCTCTTTCTCCGTTATTGAGGAGAAGCCTACCATAAAAAGACAAAAATTCATGTTTCTAGGGTAAAAAGCAAGTACGTGCACGTATACGTGCACCAATACACACGTACTTACACCTTCTGCACTCAGATTCATGATCTACATGTATATTAAAATGCAGCCCCCTGCTACAGTGTATGTGGAGGGGCGGCAAGCACAAGGGCATCTCGGGAGGTTTGGAGTTTATATTGTCATGTCAGAGGCAGAAATTCATTTATTTCCTCCTACAGAGGCAGATTTACAGCAACTTATTTCTTCCCTGCTCCTTGATCAGCACTCATACCATCTAAAAGACTCACTGAGGATGCCTGTGAGATCCCTCCTCCTGAGGGAACCAAACCTTCGCACTTGTTATTGCCACATTCATATTGATGAGGGGGAGAAAAAAAAGCGCTCAACTAACTTTATAGGCACATCAGTAATAAATTCCTCTCCCAAGGAGAATATGGGAACAGAGCTCAAGAAGGGTTATTTTTAAAACAGACCAGATATCCAGGCTGCCCTGGGTTTGCACACTCATTATTTGCTCTTTCAAGAAGTGCTGGCCATGGAGGATGGACCAGCTCCTGCTGCCCTGGGCTCGGCAAATGGGAGGGGAGCTGGATGCTTTGGTCCTTCGTCACAGTGGGGAACACACTGTTCCTCCCCACGCACCCCAGAGACCCAAAGAGAGATGTCTGTACTGCAACATTAGTGCTGGCACCTTCCCCAGGGCAGCTACCCAGCTACCCATTGTAGCACCCTGCCTGCCCCATGCTCCCCTGCAAGGACATGCTCCTTTCCATAAAGCCACCACAGTGCTGCATATTCAGCGGCATTTGCTTTCTTTTGGACCCCCAGCTCTTCACTTCTTGCTCCCGAGCTCTTGGCCGAAGGGGAGAAGCAGCAAGAGCTCAGCTGGGGTCTGCAGATCCCAACTCCTGCCAATAGCTTGGCTGCGCTCAGATGGGATGCTCTGTCAGCTGCAAAATCTTGAGCAGCCAAGAAACTCAAGGTCTGCATCCAGAAGCATCAGTGTCTGTCTCTCCAGCAGCAGTTCTGCTCCAGCATGAGCACCCCTTCCAAGGGGAGAGAGCTCAGCAGGAGCCAAGGCCAAGGGCAGCTCCTCTGCGAGGAAGCCAGCAGGATCCAGCGGGCAGCAGGTATCCTGGGGCCATCCTGCTCCATGCAGCCTTTAGGTGCTCATGTGTTTCTGCAGGCGGCCTGGCACTCTCTTGCACCTCAAGGAGATGGGACCACTTCTGGCATGGAGAACACCCTGCTCCAGCTGCCCCTCTGCGCTGCTCTCTGGCCAGCTATGACCAAGCTCTGCCACAGCAGGACCCAGCTCAGCATCTGGCACAGCTCCAGACTCAGGAAAAGCACCACAGCAAACCTGCAACATTATTCTCCAGATGGGAAGACCTCGCCATCACCCAGCGCAAGAACCTCCTCTCCCATGACACCAGAGGCGTCTGGAAGTGTTTTGAAGGTGATCCCTGCAAAGCTTTATGGTTTCACAGCTCTCCCACTGTAGCAGATGCTGAGGAGGCTGCTACCAGCCCCAAGCAGCACTTCCAACTTGCTCCCAAGCCTCGGTGAGAACTGTTGGGGTGCAGCAAGGGCCAGGAGCCAGGAAGACCTTGTGGCCAGCAGGGCAGGACCATCCCTCCCCTGCAGAGGAGCAGAGCAGATCTGGAGATCATGGCCAAGTTCAACCAAGAGCCCAGATCACCAGCAAGTTGGTGGTGATGAGGCAGGTCTGAGCTCATGCTGGGACATCAACCCATAATCAGGGTCAGGATCAGGCCCAGTGCTCACTGGGCAGGTCCGCAGGGATGCGGGCAGGGTCACTCTGAGAATCAGCCCATGATTTGGGGATGAAGCCAGAGGCTCCGCAGCTGAGCAGGGCAGAGCTGAAGACCAGCTCTCCTACAATAGTGCCATGGAGACCCATTCAGCATCATCCATGTAGACCATGCAGCATCACCCATGCCCCCAGCCAACAAGGCAGCAGCGTGGGTTGGCTCTGTAGACATCTTGGGGACCAGTGGACATCTTGGAATAACTCTCTGGGCTGTGGCAGGGGCTACTTTTCCTGCCAGATGCAGAGACCACAGGTCTTCTGCCAGGTGCTGCCATTCCTGCACAGCCACGCTTCTCCAGGGCAACACTCCTACATGGCTGAGGCCACATGTGCAACCCAGACTCCTGCTGCTAAGCATTAGCTCCACCCAGCAAGGGATGCTGAGGTGAAAAAGACACACTCAGTTGAGCATTTACTGAATATAAGCAGTTGCAGAGCCAGATCCCAGGGCACAGCCTACTTCCAAACCTGAACAGCTTCACTGATGGCAGGCTATGAACTGTGCTGATTTAATGATATTTGATTGCAAATACTCAGGAATAGCCCTGAAGCAAACGTGCTGCGCCTGTGTTTTACTGCTGCACATCATTTATAGTCCAAGACAGGCAAGTTCAGGCTCAGGAGCAAAAAGTTTACAGTGCTGAGCAGCAATCACAGTTCTTATCTGAAATTCACTAATGCCAAAAGAAACCTTGACGTTGGCTTCCATGGGCAGCTGTGAAAAAGCCTCTGCCCACCTTGTCAAGGCCTTGAAGCAAAGACGGATGATCCCTATAACTAGCAGGGCAAGGCCAGCCTTCAGCATGCTTCCAGACTGAGCTGTTTAGAGAGGGAGATACTTGAAAAACCCATCATTTATGTGGTCTAACTTCTAGATGAATCCTGCAGGAGCAGACACATCTCCCGCCTCCAGACAACGTGCCGGGGGCGTCCCAGCCAGCCCCTAAGGGAAACAAGGGTCAGCTGCTTTCAAAGGCAACCCCATTCATAGCTCTTGGGTGCTCTGGAGGCCGCAGCCACCTCCTCCTCCACTGAGCTCCTGAAGCAACCTCTGCCATGACCTCAGAGCAAGATGCTCCCACAAGCAAATCCTCCTTGGCATGCATTTGTTCTCCTCCTTGTGCTGGTCACTCCCCACGAGGATGCCTGCCCACGTGGGAGGTCTGCCATCCGGGCAGCACCCAGGCTGCCTCAAGGCAGCTGCCTGCAAGCAAGCCACTGCCCTCCTGCTGCCCCAGGCACACCCTGCCCTCTCTGTCCCCACTCTCTGTTGTGATGGACCCCGAGGAGATTTTAAAGTGATGTCCCATTGGGGGTCAGCAAAGGCAGGTGACAATCCCCACCACAAAGAAGCACTGCAGCAGGATGACAACTCTGACTCAGAAGATCTGCAGCTTTGGCAGGTCTCATCACCACTGCATGCCCACATGGGACAGGATCAGCAGGGCTGCCAGGGTAGTTCAAGACGCTGTGGGAAGAGGAAGGCATCCTCACAAGTTTTGCAGTATCTAAGGCTGGTCCTAATGCCATACTGGGCTTAAAATGTTGAGAACCACTCCTGCGTTCTCTTCTGGTGGGTGTCCTGGTGGAAAACAGACTTTTCACAGGGCAAAGCAAGATCAGGTCAAAGACTCACTGCAGGCAGAAGAGCCAAGTTCTAGTTTGGTTTGGATTATTACTCATGCTCCAGCATTGCTACACCCACGCAAAGTGCGACACAGCTCTAGGGCTGTACACGTACACGAGGAAAGCCGGGCAGTTTGCATGGGCTTGGCATCTGAGCTTGGAGACAGGGCTCTCCAGCATGCAGAGGCCAAGCAGCTGCCCGAGGCCACCAGCAAAGCTGGGCTGAGCCGAGACTGTGTCTCCTCCAGAGCACCAGCCTGCTGCCTCCTCCCTGTGCGCATGCACCCCAGGACTATGCTTTTAGAAGCAGAAGTTTAGACTGCAACACCCCAGACCCCGTCGCCGTTCCCTCCCAGGGTGTTCCCAACCTTCTGTGCTTTTCCAAGTTTAGATGGGCAGCCACAAGATGCTCAGAGGACTGCAGCAGGGTGAAGCAGACCGTGGCCGAACCCTGGCTCACCCTGTAAGCACGAGCAACATGCAGAGGGGCTCAGGAAGAGAATGCATGTGGAGCTGCATGTGGCCGTGCCCCTGCCCAGCTCCGCTGGCACCCTCCCGTGGGGAACAGCATCACGAAAGGAGCCAGAGCCCGAGGCCTCACTCTGCTTTGCCCACCCACTGTTGCAGTTGCTGGGCTGGGAGCTGGTGGCAATTCCCTCTGGATACATAGTGGTTAATCCATACCCAGCTGGAAATCAAAAAGGGACACGTCCTGTCTTCAGACAGCACTGAGCATGGGCACAGCTACCAACACTTGTGGCTTGAGAGCACTATTGGGGCTGGGGCTTCCCCCTCCTCAGCCCCAGCAGGGAAGGCAGGGGGGAGATGAAGAGCAAAAGGGCCCGTTGCAGCCCCCCAGGCTCACAGCAGCTCAGCAATGGAGTTGGAGCAGCAGAGCTCAGTTGCAAATTAACTCTCCAGCCTCTGATTGCACAGGAAGGGGGTGCGAGATGGTGTGCCACAGAGATCACAGCCACGCGTGCCAGGAGATGCAACCACCTGGAAGTTATTTCATAATAAACACATTAAGCACCATGAACCCAAAGGTCAGGGACTGGAAGTGCTTGCCAGACCAAGAACTGGTAATAAGGGCTTTATACAAGAAGAGGCACGGTAGGGAATTGGTGTCGGACTAGGACTAGCCCCATGCATGCGAGAGAGACTAAAGAAAGGTTTTGTCTGTATCCTGACACACAGAGGAACAAAACACCAACTCTTAATAATAGGAAGAAAAAGTCTGATACCATTTGGAAAGGTTCAGTCCCTGCAGCCCCAAGCACTACCACAGACAAGCACTCTTCACTAGGAGAGCTGAGAATGTTTCAGCCACGTCTTACCTCCTCTCCCAGACTCCCCCATCCACATATCCCAAAGCAACAGAAGATTTAGGGCACCTGGGTTTCCATACTTCAAGGGGTCCCATCACCTCCCACACATGCCCAGCTCTACTGGAGAAAAAAAATACACAACCAGATCCTTTAAAAAAATGCCATATTGGCCACACTGAGAACAGTCATTTTGCTCAGGAGAGTACAAGAGTGGTGAGCATATCTGTTTCCATGTTCATTTACACATCACCTGCCTACCCACCCTACGATGCTGCAAACCAGACAGCATCTCCCTTTGCAGTGGGAGGTGCTCCCTGGATCCTCCTGCAGCATGGGCAGCCAACAAGGGCCACATTTGAGGTTTTTAAGCTAATCAGCAGGTACTGCCACAAGCTGCAGCTGAAAACAGGCTGGAAGCAGCAGCAAAGGGCAACCTGCAGCCTCCCCCATAGCAGCAGGGAAGAACAACCCTGCAGGCTCGCATGCTTTTATTTTCTCAGAAAACTTTGGAGCTGAAAGGTGGTCGCGGTTGGCGTGTTTAAAATAACATCTAGGAGGTGGCTGGGGAGGCAGCCGGCAGGAGAAGGGACGCCGCTCCTGAGCGTAAATGAGAGCCTGTGTTCTGCCGTGCCAGCGGGAAGGGAGAGCCCCGCACAGGGGGCATCTCTGTGCCTCCCCCCTTCCCCTTGCCAAAACCTTCTGGGTGGGCTCTACTGATTTAAGCTGAGCCCCTGTGTTCAAGGGAAAGTTCAAGCCCACGCTGGGCAAGGGCACGGAAATCTCCACGATTTACTGAGATGCTGACAGGCACCCAGAGGGGTGACCCTGGGGTCTGCATCCCAGTGTGACTGTGTATCACGGGGTGTGGGGAACACCAGAATGGGGGCATGTGCTGGGAGGTGCAAGGCTGGCCCCCAATAAACACATCATTTTCTCTTGATGGTTCACGTACAGTAATGTCTAAATATATACTCGAGGGAAAGTGTGGAGTGATTTATTTTTGTTATTGTTGGTCTAAAATTATGCCGGCTGGAACAGCGCTGCTGAGTTATAGGGCCTTGCTGGGCACACACGAAACATTATCAAAGATATGTCATAAAGCAAATATTAGCAGGACCTGTGGTGAAGGTTACACAGGGGCACCACTGCCAAGCACAGCCACCACACAGCAGGAGCCACCGCAGAGGGTGACCTAATCCTGCTCTGCTACAGGCAGGTCCTCCAGCCTGTCCGGCCACCCTCCATGAGGGTGGAAGAGGAGGAGGACCACCTTGGGAAAACACCAAGATGCAACAGGCTCAGATGGGCAAGGGCTGCGTCAGACTCCCAGCCACCACACATGAGGCAGGAGAAAAATCCCCCCCCGCAGAAGGGGTCTGAGCTGCCCAGCTTTTCCCTGCAGCCTATCTCTGGTAGCAAGATGCAATCCCCTCGAGAGATCCCATATGGGAGTTATTAGCCTTTCATCAGCAAGTGTGCAGATGAATGTTATAAAAATCACAAAGCCACCATGTACTCCAGACACCCAACCCACCCAAACTCAGCAGCGTGTTTCTCTGGGATGTCTTTCCAAAATTTATTTTGTGCCGGAGGGACGGGGAGGGCACTGACACTTGCGGGAACCTCCTTCCTCCCCCCTTTCTCACAAGGATGTTTCCCCACTGCCTTTCCATGCGGTGGCCATCATTGCTGTGCTGTCCTCCTCATTGCCACGTCTCTGTGTTCCCCATCTCCCCCTGCCCATGCCTTTGGTGACGATTGCAAAGCGCAATATCCCTTATGCCACCATCTGAGACAGCCAATGGTCTTCGATGGGCACAGCAGCAGTGACCTGACAGCCCTCTCCGCTCCTCACCCCAGGTACCCACTTGCCTAGCAGAAATGCCCATCGCACGGAGAGATTGAGAAAAAGGAGAGGAACCTCCTGCCAGGAGGACATGTTCAAGGCAGAGCTCACGCCAAGCAGCAAAGCCACTCTGCCTGTGCAGATGAGCTGCCGTGCATGGCCACGGATGCCTGGCAGGTCCCCGGGAGGGACAAAGTCAGAGCTCCCACATCCCCCTACCAACCCCAGCTGCAGAGCAAGACCTGCAGTGCCCCACGGCTCCCCTGGCCACAGCCACACACACAGAGCACAGGGCAGCAGGTCCCTCACCAAAACAGCAGCAACAAGCAAGAGATCAAGCCAGTAACAAACTTTGGAAAGCTTTGCCCTTTGAAACGGCAATTCCCTCTCTGCAGGCTGCTCTTCAGGTGGTGGGGGCAGAATACAGAGCAGGAATCAAGCTCAACCTTAATAAAGTTTTGGCGTACCATGCAGCAAGCTCATTTTTAAGAAGCATCACGCTGTGCAAGCTTGAGCCCTGCAGATACACAGCTTACAGATCCCAGCCTCTAGTGCACAAAACATGTTGAGCCCCACAGTGTGCATCCCCAGCATCGCACAGATCCAGCACCGACTGCAAGGCTGGAGCTCTCCCGAGCCACAGGCACCAATTCACAGTGGAGCTATGTGGACCAGCTATTTCCTCCAAATAACTAGCCACCACTGCAACCTCCAACACAGCCAGTCCGAAGAGACACACAGGGCAAACAGAGATGCATCTAAAGCCTAAATTAACTACGAAAGCCGCAGCCACCATAGCTTTCATCTGGCCATACGGTTTTGTTCTGACTAATGAAATCTCACTTAGTGCCGCTACCGTCTGCCACACCGCAAACTGAGGTTACAACTGCTGCGTCAGTGACTCAGGCGTTGGCAAATAGCATAGTTTTCCGCTTTCAAGCGGGGCATGTTTACAGCCCTGGCGCTTGTCTCTGCTGCAGGCTGCCCCTTGCCTGCAGGCGCTGCCAGGAGACCCCTGAGCCAGCTGCCAAACGCTAGGGAGGAGGCCAGGAAAGCACCAGGCTGCCTGGTCTTCCTCACAGCACTTACAGCAGCTAGACACCTAATGCTCATGGATTTCCAACCATTTCTTGGTACAAAAAGCCCTTATTACTCCTTAGAAAACCCTGCTGTACACACCCTGCCTGGGTTAGCATCGCAAAGATCCATGAAGCAGGAGAACCACTGGATTTCTGCAAATGGGAGCAAACACACAGGTGTTGCTCCTCTCCCACTTGCAGGACTCCACGTTCACCTGACACCAAAAGTCACTGACACAAGAAACCTTGCCATGGCATCCTCCAAGTAATCTGCAGGAAATATCCATTTAAGGAGTCCAATTTTACAAAACATTTATTTAAAACCAGCTTCTTTGTCTGTGGATCAAGGCTTCCTTCCAGAGGGTGCCCAAGACTCCACCACCACCCGCTCCCCCAAAACAGCCCTGGCCCCAGTTTGGCTCTGGCACAAGGATCTGACCGCAGACAGGGATCAGTCTCACACTTTTCCACCTCTTCCCTCTATCCCAAGCAAAATCCCCTGCCTGTCCTACTGCCACATCCTTTTGTACTCACCAACAGACCGCTGTAAGAAGCTCTTGACTTTGGGTAGTAAGTTTGCATCCCCTCTAACCCCCAACCATCACTCCACTCACACGAGGCTGCCTGCTCCAACCCCGTTCCCACATAAGCCCGGGCTAAACCCAAGCCTGCTGCAGCCCCTCACTGTGTTGGGCCCGCAGTTGAGACGGTTAACTCAAATAAGGCTTCTTGGGTTTGTTTCTACCCAGTTAACACCCCCAACCAGAAACCTTCAATTTGATATTGCAAGCAAAAAGTCTCAGGCCAGTGATCCGCGAGCCACTTGTTGATGAGAAACTCCACTTTCCTTTGAGATGCTTCTTGACCAGCACAGCACCAGCTAGGGAACCACCCTCTGCATGTCAGGCACCTCTCTGAGTGTTCACCTGCGTGTCAGATCGGCCATCAGCAAGCTCACTAGCAGCACTGACTGAGTTTTGCAGAGCAGCAAAGCAACTCCATGCTCAGCCAAGCCCCCAAGGAAAAACCAGCCCCCACCAAGGCTTTGCACAGAGCAAAACCTCCAACTCTTCCACTCAGCCCCAGGCAGGGTTGATGGAGCCACCCGCAGCCAGGATGGGGATGGCAACTAACCCACCACTTCAAACTCTGTCCTTAACTTCACCTGTCTTGATGCTCTGCCTACTCTATTGCAACCATCCTCAGGAGGCAAACGCCTGCAGACCTCAAGAAAAACATGCAAACTGCTTACTCAGTGATGCTAACCGTTCTAATTTCCTCTCTCCTCGGGACAGACGGGTGCAGAGTTCAATGCTTCCCCCTCCCGCAGCCCCATCTCACCCCCCACCCATCCAAAAGCCCATATTCTCCTATTAAACTTCACAAGCTGCCCTGGTTTTCCCTCTCTCAGCATCTCCTTCAAACACACACACGCTCACTCTATGCGAGAGACAGGAGAGCTGAACAAGCTTCATCTACAGAAGAGAAAATTAAGACAGCAAACTCTCTCCCTACAGATCATCTTTAAAGTTTTTTTAAAATTGTCCTCCTTTATTAGTCCCAGACAGAAATCTGAAACCCCCTTTAAAAAAAAACAGATATATATAATGATTTTCAAAGCTGTGTCACATAATTAATGTCACATTTATCTCTTCAGCTGTAGAGATGAAAAGAAACCATCTATCCATGTCCTCATTATTTTTTATTCTCCTCTTAAAGCCAGTGTTTAAATCCAGGGGATGGGGGTACTCTAAAGAAGGGGGAAAGTCTGACTTTCCCTTTACCCCACACAACAATGGCGAAAGAAGATTTCTTCCTCCTCTCTCCCCCATTCCCTTTTACCCATGGCTGCCAATCGGAGGGCAGCATGGGTTGAGTATCCCGTAGGCAAACCTTTCCCTCTGCCCCATGTAACTGCTCCTCTCCCTCCCTCTTCTGCCCCATCACCATAAGTTCAACATGAGACATTTCAGCAGCCGGCAGTTTTGAACCTGTCTTCTTCAGCTGAGCAAAATGCCAACCTTTCAAGGTCTCCTATGACACACAGACTGAGTCCCACAGTAATATTAGTTTTTAAAAGCCATGTACATTTTCCACCGTTAACACAGTTTTAATTCATCTCATGTTGCGTTCTGCTTCATTTAGGGGGATGCTGTCCACATTAAAATGATATTTAACACCATGCCGCTCCTTCGGGCCGCCAGGAACACCTCTGAGCAGTAGTGCTGAACGGGACCACCAGCGCTTTTCCCCAGGCTGCTCGTTCCCACCCCTTACTCCTCTCAGCTCAGAGCAACCTCTTTCTGGATCAGATGCGGATGTGACGGTCATGGCCTTGTAATAACATCCCAAGGAAGTGAGAAGGTCCCTTTAAGATATCTGATGAATGCAGATAATCTGGTTTTGATCAACTTATGGCAGCTCCAAATATCACAGTTAGAGCTCTCCAGGGCTTCCAGCATGCTTTGTGTCCCATACATCCATGCTCAGCATGTCAGCAAGACCCACGGACTGCCATCTACCCTCAGCCTCTGGTCCCACCAAGGACCTCTGTCATTCAACATTCCCCAAAATGTGGGGGCTGAACAACAGCGAGTATCAAGTGGAGCAATTAGTGAATGCTGTGGGGTAAGAGAAAGGGCTGCCAGTCTCCGTAGGCCCAAGACCTCTCCCCAAGGAGACCTCTCCCAAGGAGACCCAGCCCCTGCTGCTGGCCAGCCCATCACTGCCCCTCCGTGAGCTGATACTGGGGAGGCTTCTCATCTCTTTTGCACAACCAAGCTACTTTTACTTGTTGCTACGCACAGGCTCAGCCATGCTGCTGCACCAGAGACCACGTATTGTGTATTAGTTTAAGACATGGGCACGCATAGTCTGTTCGCTGAACTTCTTCAGAAGGTACCCAGAATAGCCACCAAAAGCTGAATGGCATTTGGAAAACTCCAGGAATGGAAAGCATCAGGTTCCCAGACCCCTGCATCCAACTCAGGGCAGCATAAACCACTAGGCTCCTCCACATCGCTGGCACTAGCAGACGGGCTCAGAAGCTGATCCTTCCTGCCACGGATGGCACTGACAGAGGAAAAAACATCCTACCCCCTTCTCCCCGCTGTTTGAAGAGCTTGCAAGTTTGCATCCCCCACGTGTGCTTAGAAACACATTAAAAAGAGCAAGCTGACCCTCCATGCTTGCTCTCCCGAAGCTACGAGGAAGTGTTTTTCCATCAGTAGATAACCACAAACTCAAGTGGCAGCTGTTGGATGCCAGGCTCGAGATCGCTCCTTTTATCCCAGCTCACCAACCAGCAGGTCAGAGCCCTTTCAATCTCATGTCTTTGGTTTAACCAGGGTAGAGCCAGCTGCCACACACCCACTCAAGCACAGTGGAGGAGGCGATGCCTGTGGTCACTGTCCCCTGGCCCAGACCTGTGCCCAGCTCGAGGAGTGCTCCTCCACTGAGCCTAGGCAAAGTCAAACCAATTAGCCATAAACCATGTATAGTTTTAATTTAGCATTTCTACCTTCACTGCATCTTTTTTCAGGCAGAAAAGTACACCCACAGAAGAAAAATAAGCCTTGAGCATCCTCCTTGGCCAGGAGCTGCCTGGGGAGATGGAGCCCAGCACCTGCCTTTTGCCAGCCAGGGTAGGGGTGGTCCACGCCAGCCAAAACCCACTTCATATCCAGACTTGCCACAGGGTGAAGACAGCCACCTGTGAAACAGGGCCCTGGGGGGCAGCTCAGGAAGGGGCAGGCGTTAAAACAAGCGAGAGCATTGCTGTGTCGAGGCACCCGAGTGCCGACAGGCTCAAGGGGAAGCTCTGCAGCTCCAGCAAAGAAAATAAGTCCATGAGCTCTTCCAAAGAGGTGCTTTTGCTCCACAACCACTTGAGCGCACCAGTGGTCATCCTGACCTTCCTTCCTTCAGTTAAAGTGATTTTGTGGACGAGCTGCAATTTCGCTCTTGAGAAAGGAGAAAGAAAAAGGGGCATTTTTGTTGTTGAAAGCTTCACCCACAAAAAGCAGTGGAGTCAAAACAACTCCTCACTTGTTCACATTGAGCATGTAGAGTCTTGAAACTCTACAAGGGTAGAGGGTATCTCTGGGTAAGATATCTTCAAAATACCCTACAAGCATCTAGCTGCACAGCTCATGCCCTACCTTAATGTCAGCTCTTCTCTCTTTCCCAAAACAAAAACACTCAGCCGGGGAAAAGCATTTGATGGACCAACTCCAGCCCACAGAGCCGCTGATAAATCATGGCTACAAACTGAAATTGCAGCTTGTCCACAAAATCACTTCTGAGTTGGTGAACAGTGGGAGGAAAGCTGCACCACTGATGGGAAGGTCTCCCCGTGACTCCTGAGCATGCTGCACAGCACACGTGCTCCAAGCATCTGCCACAGGATGTGCATGAAGAGGCAAGAGTGCTCCCCAGCGTACAGACAGACAGACACGCAAGTCGCGAACAGGGGTGTAAGCAACTCTGCAGGGAGCTTCAAATTTCAGGAGATCACAGCTGTGCCCCTGTAAATGGAAGAGGGGCCGGGCTGCTGCAGCAGCCCCCCTTGTTGAACAGGGGCCGAAACAGCCTGGGAGAAGATGGGGCAGTTCAGAGCTGCAAACTCCCAACACCAGAGACGCAATGATAACAGGCACTAGAGAAGTGATGGGAGCCCGGGGAGGGGGGGGGGGGGGTTTCCAGATGCAGGGTGCTCCTCCTGCTTGCTCCCAGCCCCTCTCCACTCCTGTCCTCCTCCTGCCCTAGGGCTCTGCTCTCTCACACTCCTTCCTATTTTTCCCTGTTCTCTTCCCACCTTTCCTCATCCAAATCCCCTCTCTGACTCTACCAGCGTATTGTAGCTTTCCCTTGCAAAGCCAAGAGCCATCCATGGCAGGCCCTGTCCTGTGCAGACTTTTTTTTGTTAAGCAGGCTGGTTGGCTTCTACTCAGTGATCTTCAGTCCTTTCACAAGGAGCCACCAGGACATCACAGCTCTCTGGGCTCAGGGCTGGGAAGCAGCTGTCCTGCACCAGTGCCCAGGCTCTGCCTTCAGGCATCGTTTCTGTTTTGCAGTGGCACAAACACCTGCACCGAGCAGGAGGAAACACAAAAGCAGCCTGGCTTTCTCCAGAAACCATTCTGGTTTTCTGAAGCAACCCCATACTATCATGTCTTCAAGTTCAACTCTGCTTCTCAAAGCCAAACTGGGTTTCCCTTCGGGCACTGTGAGCTGGTTCTCTCCTGATTCACCAGCCATGGTCGCAACTAGGAGCAGAGATGGGCTCCCCATCCAGAGCTGAGCTGGGTGCTTGCCAGCAGCCCAACTCCCCAAGTCACAGCCACTGCTGCATCCCTTGAGAGCTGGGGCAGCAGGAATGGGAGCAGCAAGCCCAAACCAGCTCCTTATCTAGCAAAGCAGAACACCAGAAGTCCTTTCTCCCTGCACGACGCTATCACATGCCTGCTCTGATCTGCCTGAGCCATCATGCCACTGGAGGCAGGGCCACCACTGGAGCCCTGTGCCATTGTGGATAAACCCTGGGCAGCTGCCCCAGTGTGCCCAAGGCGAGGAGGGAGGTTCAATGCCCAACTGCAGGCACTGGAGGAACCCACCTGCCCCACCATCCCCAGCTTCCCTTCAAAGGCAGAGCACACACCCATCCCCTGATGGACCACTTAGCCCTTTATTTGTTGAATGAGGTTATTTATATGAGAGGGTTTGCAAACATACTGAGAGCTTGTTTGCAGGGACATCCCGTAGCAGCAATCCCTTTATCTGTTTATTTATAGAAAGATATTTATATAGGATAACACACCCACAGAGACACAGCTACCCCGCTCACACACTCGCCTTGCTAACATGAGCAGCTAAATACACGGTTTCTACAGGAGGATGATTAATTAAACCCACTATATATTCACAGAGGGAACTACCCCCAGGCAGCACAGACTGGTGAATCAAACTTGGATTAGGAGCACCCAGAGACTTTGAGTCTGGTCTCTCTGTACGTGTGGTCTCGGGCAAGATACTGAACTCACATCCCCCCTGCGAGGGATGACAACATCTCAGCAGCACAGCCCAGTACACAGAGCAGAGGACAGAGGCTCCAGACTGGTTTTTGCCACAGGTATCCCTTGAAGAAACCCCTTCTCTGTTCTGCCCCAGCTGGTGCAACTGTAACAGGGCACTCACTACCTGCATGCAGTGTACTTGCTGGGGGAAAAAGCCTCAAGCAACAGGCCAGACACCAGGAACTCCACCTTTCCTTGTTGTGGTTGCACCTACAGGATCATTTTCTCTGCCCAAAGCAAGGAGGAGTGGATGGCAGGAGATGCAGATAGGATACAAAAATGTTAAAACATGAGAAGCGGTGGCGTTTGGGAAGAGAGACCCAGGGAGAGACCGCTGAGACACCACCTTGTGCAGGGACAGAGATTTTGTGGTTCAGCCCATGGAAAATGACATCCCTTCTACTTTCAATAGAGGAAATGCAAGCTCCTAATCCCAACAGGAGATTTGGGAAGGCTCTAAAGTAGGGCACTTTGTTCCTCAAATAACTAAAATTTGGTGGGACTAGGGAGAAGGAAATGGGGATACTGCAGGCAGAAGACTCCTGTAGGGTATGGTGTAGACCAGGGCTACAGCCATGCATGGTCCATGGGACTGGTGTCCTGAGCCTGATCCCCTGCCCAGCCCTCCTGCAAAAAGCCTCCTGGCATCATCTTTGGAATTGGATTTAAGCACGCATGCGTATTCAGGTATTGTTTCTAACACGGCTCCTGGGCTTCAGGAGCCCTCCCCAAGCATGGACTAGGCTGCCTTCTGGGTGTAGACAGGTAGTTAATGAAAACAGCCCTTCTGAGAATCACATGATAAAAAAAACCTGCTGAACTTTTATTACAAAGCCCTATCTGCGTGCAGAATTAGGAAAGTCTGTTAATCTTTCTGGCTTTCATCTATCAAATAATATTAGCAGAGACCTGCCTGGCTTGAGCAATATGAGACTCAATTACCATGGGCTCCTCAGCTAGAATGTACTAAGCAATGTGTCTCAGCAGCCACTGGTACCTGGCTACCTTTCCCAGCCAGCACAGAGGGTATCGAGGGCTGTTCCTCGGTTACCCAGGCAGTGTGCGTACTTTTCCAAGCACTGTGTATCAAAGCTGGCAAGATCTGTGCTGCTATACCGCCTCCCGTATCCTCAAAGGAGAATCCAGTTTCCAAAAATCATGTCCGCTGCAACTCCTTCACCTGCTCGTGTGTGCATACGACCACTGGCAGAAGCAGGATGCCAACAGCCCTGCTGCCAGCCCAGGAGGCACACGAGCCCCACAGCTGTACTTCTGAGACCTTTGGGTCAAGCAATAGAGGGCCTTTTGCCACCAGCAAGTCTAACCCTCTGCCATGACACTTGTCCCATCCCTTTGGGAAAGATGAGGTCAGTGCACCAGCGCAGGGGCATTCTGTGCTCCTTCTAAAATACCTTTTCAGTAAAACCAGCAATATTTGGGGGATGCTGATGTGAGTGGCCAGATTACAGGCCTGAGTTCAACGTTAGCCCAGCCGATCTATACCGACTTGTAGTGACTTGAACTAATCAGACCAGCTGCTGCAGGACTGCAGAAAAGAAAACAGTATTGTTCCTCCAACACAGGCATCTTCCAGCGTACAGACCAGCCCAGCACCCTGAAACAGGCTGGCAGATGGAAGGTACTTGTTGGAGGGCTGAAGGATATGAAAAGAGGGAACAAGAAGAAAGAAGGATCATTTGTTGCACAGACTGGTTTAGTGGATTAAACCTTTCCCTTTCTACCAGTGCACACAGGAAGAGGGTAAAAGGCCACAGAAAAGGCAGCTGATGAGAACGCGCCCAAAGAGGCTCTGCCCACGCAGTGCAGGTTGGTCCCAGCACAACTGAAGCAAAGATGGCAAGGAAGAAATTGATGTGATATGTCCGAAGTCGTGGCAAGGGCTTCCAGCAGCAAGCTGGGGCTGCCAAAATCTCTCCCACCACTGTGGCACAAGTCATTCGAAAAACCTCCATCAATTGCATCGACGCGGTGTCTGGTCCTAGATCCGAGCCTGCAGCCCCAAACGCTGGCTGGGGACCCTCGCTGAGCCTCACAGCCTGTTGGACTTGTTCTCCTTCCCTCAGTCCCACCGTTCCTTTACAAAGCTCCTTTGCTCCACAGCAAAGGAGGGCACAGGGCATCCTCCATCTCCAGGCTCTGCCCTCCACTTAAGTGTTATTTTGGGGAAGTATCCCAGTCTCCATTTTCCTGCCATTTCCACCCAATACGTTTTAGCACAACTACTCTACATGGGGGGGGGGGCAGACAAAAACAAACCACAAATTCTGCTTCTGAACACTTGAAATCCTAAAATTCTAAAAGCAAAAGAAAGAGCACAGCACCTCCTGCTGACACAGGCAAAGCCCCTGGTGCAGCTCTGGGACTGGCCAAGCCAGACCGAGCCACCGTCAGATGCACACGGGGCCACCTAAAACCAACAGCTCAGTCATCATTGATACTTGCCACCGGTGTACACTAAATTAGCAAGTTTGAAGGTCTGAGGTTGAGGTATATACTGAGACTTATATTATGAGTCAAATTAATTAATTTTGAATAAAGAAACCTGCTAACGTGTGCAGATCACCACCTTATCGCATCCTGCAGGCAAACGTTAAAAAGCAGTTTGTCAAGGATTTTGCATCCTGGATTAGACTCATTCATTTTAACAAACACAGCCAGCACTGAATCAGGGACCCTTCGCAGCACACTGTGAAACAACAATTTATTGTCGCTTGTGCTGAGGCACAGGTTTACATATGCCCAACAACAGTGGCTCGGTTCTCAGCCATCGCAGCTAAAACCCACCTGCACCAGACAGCTTCAGCACAGATAAGCAGCATGCCCATCTAAAGGCTTACTTATTTGCTAAAATAAAGCAAAT
This sequence comes from Balaeniceps rex, assembly GCA_013401315.1. Taxonomy (NCBI): domain Eukaryota; kingdom Metazoa; phylum Chordata; class Aves; order Pelecaniformes; family Balaenicipitidae; genus Balaeniceps; species Balaeniceps rex. The sequence goes on from VYZW01004261.1 coordinate 68,666, forward strand.
TAAACACATCCCACTCACACAACTGAAAACATACTGGTGCGTTTGGGTTTTTTTTTTTTTTTTTTTTTTTTTTTTTTTTTTTTTTTACGCACAGCTATCAGTGTTCGGCTTGGACCGCCTGGAGCCCCCAGCAAGTCTTCAGCTCAGCAAGTCGTCTTCTCCCATAAGCCCATACCACCAGGCATCCCCTAGATGCTGCTGTAGATCATAGCCCATCCTGCTCATGCTGTGTGCACAGCAAGGGAGGCTCATAGCTTTAACTGTTCAGTCTCTCTCTCCAAAGATTCATCCTCTGTAGAGAAAGCCAAAGGCCTGGGCTTACACTCGTAACAGTGATGGGCCATTCTGCCTCGGGGCTGCTCAGCATCTCCTTCACCCCCAGAGCAAAGGGGAAAGCCAAAAAAATCCCAGTTGCTGTCACCGTGACCTGGAGGAGCCTCGGCCATGCCCTGAGCACAAAGGCATTGGAGAACAGCGACAGAAGCACCAGCTTGGCGGTGACAGGCGCACCAGCGACCTTGAGGTGCACAGCGAGTTTGGGGCAACACATTAAAACAGAGCAGAGCCCCTTCTCCTGTTTCTCACACCACTGGCTGCCAGGTGCCAAGATGATGCAAGGAAGGGAAATGCCTCCCAGGAAGGCAAAAAAGCAAGGCCAGGCGCCTGCCCTTTAGCAATCCCGAACAGCAGGGTCCTGGCAGCCAGCGAAAGGGGCACACACCGATGCCCATCCTCCGGGCAATCGGCAGCAAGGGTGCACACGCTTCAAAGGGGGATGTGGTGGGGGGGATGTAATGGCATAGATACAATGTATCCTACTGATCTTCGAAGCAAATACCTCCCCAGAAAGGGAGAAATCCAAAATCCCCAGGACAGGACAACACAGGATGCCCACCCGCCTGGTTCAGCATCTCTGTGCAGCGGCCAAAAGCACCGGCTGTTTCACACACAGGGTCCAGGCAGGCCTGAAGTAGGATAATCTGCTTCTGTGGAAAGTTTTTTCTTGACCTCTGCTACTTAAATGTCAGCTCGTGTCCGCAGCTCTCCCCAGAGCCTTCTTCATTTTCCCTTAAACCTCTACTACTGTGGCTCACCTTCTCGTGGCCCTTCCCGCTGTTCGCTCCCCCTCTGAAACCCGCCCCACCCTTCACCATACTCAATCTGCAGCCAATGGTGGGGCAAAATATTTTGTCTGGGGTTGCATCCCTTAATGTCTTGGGGATCCCAACAGTGGAAAAGCACCAGGATCCCCACCTCATGAGAGGTGAAAGCAAAACACCTGCTTTCAAACTGGCACCACTCATTTGTCACTGACTGCAAAGGCCATGCAAGGATGCTGCAATTCCATCTCTCCACACCAAGAAAGGGCTGAGAACTGGGCTGTTCCATCAGCAGTTCGGAGACTGACATTCTTTATTTTTCCAGGGCCCCTGAGTTGGGACTAGACTGCTGTCCTACCCCAGACAAAGACACACCACCTCCTGCTAACCAGGACTGCACGACCACCAAACTTTCCCAGACCAGGCACTGGCAGCTGAGAGAGGGGAACGGAGCGAGCACCCCCAAACCCACAGTGTTTCAGCTGGGGGGTTGCTCAAACCCTGAGTACATCCTGACCCCTCCCAGCATCACACCCAGCTGAGCCTGACAGTGTCCTGATGGTGCTAAGAAGACCACAGGAAAATTAAGAGAAAAAGGGAGAAGAAGGGATGCACAACCTCTGCCCTTGCAGCCCTCCCCGGCCCCCCACGGCCATGCCCCAAGCAGGGGGCTGGCAGAGTTGGGGGACTTCAAGGGGAACCCCACACACACGGTACCTGTGTGTGGCCTGGCTACAGTGTCACAGCATCAGTCAGGTTGCAAGAGAGGAAGAACAAGGACTAATGGCAGCTGTAAAACATTTTTGTCTTAAACAGGAATCTACCTGACTCCCATTAGCCAGACTTCTGCATTTCTCCAGGCATCAGGCACATCACCCTGTATATTTTAGGACGTGACAACATAGAGATATAAAGTCTAGCACCCCCCATCAGACTAAGTGTCCAGGCAGCCCAGCAGCCTGGCTCCGCAGCACCGCAGGGCTCGGGTGCAGAGTGAGACCCCCAGCTCACACCATGCCCTAATGGGGGGAACCGCTTGGCCAGCAAAGCTGCAGGGAGGTGAGACAGCCCTTGGAGCTCACGGAGGATGGCTGGGACAAGCCCTTGTTCTCGCTGGTCCCAGGAAAACCATGCACAAAGTAATCACTATGAGGAGCATTAATCACAGTGGACAAAGCTCCGGATACCCTTCTCTTAAAATACGAAGCCCCAACGCACACAGAAAGCCCTGGCCACAGGGGACAGGAGGTCCTCTCCATGGCCAGCACCATGCATCAGGTAGCACAGAGAAGGGACAAGGAAGGGTCAAGCATGACAAGCACAACCTGGGAGACTGGCAATATAGATCAGGCTTCACCCCACACTCCACACCTGCATTAAATGATCAAGTGATTGAGAAACTCCCAAGGGAAGCAGGAGAGGGGGAGGCAGCGAGTGGAAGGACACAGAGCATGGGGCAGTGAAACTGCCACGAGGGAGGCTGACACCAGGAGCCCTGGGACACAGGGATGGGAAGGGACTGGGACACTTGACTTGCTTGTTTGCACCCCTCCATGATGTGCACAGACCTGCGGTGGGGGCTTTTGTTTTGCCTGTCTTGAAGCCCTTGCAAGGTGTGCTACCCCCATCACCGCTTCCGTCTGCAGTTTTTCCCTAATCGCAACCAAAACCCACCTTTCCCTGTAACACAGAGAACAGCTTGCCTGCAGGGACCTGGCTACTTAGCTCAGCAGGTCCTTTGCCACTTCAGAGATTTTGCCCTTTGATAAAAGAAGATGAAAATCCAACCACCAACTTCACTTCAGGCTGCCAGCATTGCTGCAAATCCTGGCGAAGGCTGGGGGGGATGAAGGGAGGGAGATGCTGCTTCCCCAGCCTGCAGTACAAGCACTCCACCACGGCTGTTAACAGAGTGAAAACATTTTTCTTTCAGGCTAACATCCAGCTCGCACTATTCCTTTTTAGCCTGGAAGATAAAATTGTAAGAGGATATCTTAAATATGAAGCATGAAGTATCTGGTGTGGACACTGCGGTGATGACAACAGAGAGCCCCAGGAACTGGAGACAGAGGGTAGAGAGATATCCATCGAGCAGTTGATGAACTGACTTTAGAGCTTACAAGTACGGCCACTACCATTCTTTAATGTTACCTGGGAATAGTGCAATTTTCTTTGATTTGATCAAGTATGGGTTCCCCACCTCTTGTTTCATCTAAAAAAGGGGGTAGAGTTGACATGCCTCTTTAAAACTGTCCAAAAAGAGACAGAGAAAACACACACAGTTGCTGTTGACCAAGTAACTGATGGTGACTCATCTTCTTGCATGCAAACACACTCCCTGCATGGAGCCACCAGCTGGGGTTTGCTCCGTGAGACCAGTCTGGTGGAACCGGTGAGACAGCTCGTTGTGTTTTTCTTGGAGGCGAAGCAGTGGGATATGTGGATGTTGCTGAATAAAAATCATTGCTCCACATTAACAACGAGCCAGTCATCCAATAGCAAAATATTTCTCAAAAAAAAAAAAGAAGATAAGTCTTTACACACTTCTTTGCTGCATGGCTCTTCGAAGCCCATGGAAATCAGCTCTGCCCTAGCCTCCCCTTCACATCAGGGCCAACATAGGATCCTTGTACTGCACAAGTATGACTAAATTCTTCCAAGCACCAGGAAGATATCAACACTGCAAACTAACGGAAGCCTTCAAAATCCCACTGGAAAAGGCAAGCAGTTTTCCTGCCAAGCCCACCAAGAAGGGATGAAAGGGGAGCCCTGACATCTGTAATTTGTACCAAGCAGTATAAATGAAGGGCTGGGTGTTACCAGTCCTCATCAGAGATACATCTCCATGGATGGGGCTTGACCTTGAAGCCATACTTGCCAATCGCATGCGTATGGAGGTGACAACAGTGGATTTCTGGTGGTGAACAAGCCAGACCCACGCAGTGCCAAGCTCCATAGTCTCCAGCCATGCAGGGTCCACACAGCCCCATTGTCCCTGCCCTTCTGTGCCAACCACCCCAACCAGAGGAGGAACACCCTGTTCACACTCCCCCAAGATGCCAGCCCAGCAAAAGCTCTGCTCCCAGTGCAGGACCTTGATGGGGCTCTGAACCATGTCAGGGGACGACACCCAGCAGCTATCCACTCCAGGCACTCAGATCCAAGCACCAATGCCTTTAAGAAAGAAAAAATAAATAAAAATAAAACACATGACGTTCTTCTAACCGTCTGCTGGTTCGCTCCTGCCCTGCCATTTCTGTGCCTGGGCTGCGCAATGAGTCTTCCAGCTTGGCGCCCAGTTTCCCTCAGAAATGCAAGTCTTTACCCAGGAATTCATAGCAGGAGAAATCAAGAAGAGAAAGGGGAGGGGTGGAAAAAAACACTCTTCCTATTTTATCCAGTACCAAAGCCTTTTGCAGGTCTACTTCTCTTTGGCTCACTTGCTCTTCTGGGTCTACCAGCATATTTTAGGTAATGAAATGCACATTCACTGGTCAGCTCTAATATATCCAGAGGGACTGGTTTTCGTGCGTGTTTGTTTTAAACTTAAGGGTGTTGTAAAGTTGTTCCAACTGCCCAGGGACGGGATGATAAGACATGGCAAGCAGCGCCTGTTTAGTGGCTGGTTGTGGTATTAATATTTATCCTATAATTGAAGGAAGAAGTGACAACATGAGAAAAGCAAACCACCACCACGTTTCCTTACAAGGCGCACACTGAACCCTCTGCAGGGACCACCAGATGAGGCATTTCATACAATCTTTGTTTATTGCAAAGAGAGAAAATCCTCTTACAAGCCAAGTTCATTAAAAAACAAACAAACAAACAGGGCTCACTTTGAGCTGCCAAACAGCATTCGTTCAAAGAATCAGGCCTGCTAGCCCCAGTGCTCCTAGTGTCTTTCCAGCCAGCTTCTTGAGCTCCCACATCTCCCTAGTTCGGTGCCCAAGTCCCAGCTGCACACTGGACCATCCCCATCCTGACCCAGCCCTGCCTGCCACAGAGGATGCGGCTCCATCACAGCGCCCTGCGCTGCCAAACAGCATTCATACAAGTGCTGCTTCCACCTTCTGGCAGTTTTCAGACCACTGATCAAGATCAGGCTCACAAATCTACAGGGAAAAATTTCTCATGTAAATTGACTTTGTGCTTGCTTGTTAGAGAAGAAAACTAAAGATATCTTGATCACCTTGAAAAGCAAAAATAGCCACTCTTCTTGGAGCAGGTACAGGGAATTTTGCGGAGCTACAGATCAGCAAGCAAACAGTGGCACGGTGTCAGAGCAGAGCAGACTCCAAGCAAGAGCCAGTGGGAAGCCAGCATTAAATGGGCTATTGCTGCCAGGCAGCGAGCTGAGCCCTGGGTACGCAGCAGGTGCAAGAGTGACAGACCCATCCACACAAACCCCCTCTTGCAGAAATGAAAATGTGATGTAAATTTACTGCCCAAATTTGGGGACATCAGGGCATGAAGCTCCAGCTTTCCCTTACTTTCAGTTGCTTGAAAAGTCCAGGAGAGGAGGGAAAAGGTTTCCTGAGACACTAAGCATGTACGTAAAGAAAAGTTAGCTGAAATGGTGTAGAGAGACCTGGAGAGCACACACCTGCGTTAGAGGACTGGGAACACAACTGGAAATCAAGTCCATCTCCATAACTTATGCACCTGTTCAAATGCTGAGCTCAACGATGGGGGAAACAGCATAGCTCCCACACTGGCGTCCCCCTTTTCAGCTCTCTTCTGTTTCATGCAGCCCAACAGCAAGAGATGGAAAGGAACACAATTCCCCATAGACTTCTCCAGCTGTGGGCAAGAATCAATGCAATCAATTACACTTAATCCTCATTGGGGTTTGAAACATAGATAAGGAAGCCAAGAGCTTATGTGGCCAGGCTGCAGCAGAGCCCAGAGGTCCCACCTGCACTTCGCTGCACTGGTGGAGAGCAAGGAGGGAGCTGGGACAACCTCAGGGCACAGATGCATCCCAAAGCTATCTCTGTACAATCCAGCCATCCCGAACACTGCTTGGGCTGATGGAGGGCTAAGGGAGAACAAAACTAGCTACAGCTGGGGAGGAAGAAACTGCCTCTTCTATTTGCATGTTTGCCCCGACCACAGTTAATGAGGGCAAAGGAGACAGGTTATTTACTTGGCTTTTTAACCAACTTTGCAAAGGGCTGAGGGTGCAGCCAGGATGGGGCAGCACTGCCCATCCCAGTGCATCCCACATCAGCTGGCTGCTCCCAGCACTGCCCCCAGCCCAGGGCAGTACAATGAGCAGATGGATGCAGGATCCATCCCCACTGCTGCAGAGAGACCCTCGGGCTCCCGTACTGCTTTCCCAGGAGCTGGTGGGACCCACACCCAGGGGGCTTCACAAACCACGTGGTGTTCAACATCGCTCTGCTTCCTGCAGGAAGCCCAGGCAGCTCCATCCTTCCCTCACACGCTTCCTGGGCTTTCTAGTCATAACTGGACACGCCATATGGATATTATACAAAAAAGGATTAACTTCTATTTTTAAGCCTTTGGAAGAGGCTACCTACAAACACACTCTAGAGTTAGTGAAGTAGAGATGCTGTTTATGAACATGAGGTTTTGGTATTTCCTGTGGTAACTTAACTGTGAAGCAGCTTCTTTTACCTTCTACCTGCCTAAAACCCCAAAGCAGCCTGCTTTTACCTCAAGATTTCTGAGACGATTTAGTAGACAAAGTCTATACAAAGTCTTAGTATCTAGGTGTACTTTTCTAAAAGTAATAGGGGACTCGGGATTTCTCCCACAGACATGCAGATTACTTATCTCATATTTGTAAAGGTCAATGGTTTTCCATCTTTCACTCTCAGATCTCTTACAAATTGTGCAACATGGGTCCAGGTCCCTACATGGAGAATCCAGGCTTGTTCATTACATCTGCACTCCCAAGACACAGAAGATGACACCGACTTCAGGGTCCTCCCCATAACGATGCTCACCTTCCCTTCAACAACTTCCACATTTTCCACCCCTTTCCTTTTTTCCCAGGACAGGCAAGACTTTATTTATGGTATTATTCAGATGCTGGCAGGAAGACGTGTGCACATCTGGATAATCAAAAACCCTGAAGTCAACGGCTTGGGCACATAAATTCAGTTTATCCCAATTTTAAGCTCACAAACACCAGAAGACAACCCAGCCTTGTACTGCATAAGGTGCTCTGCAGTGGGTTCCTGCAGCTGATCTCCCTCAGCTTCTTGTCTCTCTTGTTTGGATGAAAGTTAGGACATGACTGACCACCAGTCCTCTCCCTGTGCACAGGGTGCAGTTTCAGGGCTCATTTATGGAGAACCTTTGGGAAGAGGCATCAGCTAGCAAATAAATGGCTTAAACTGAAGTATTTTAAGCCACAGCGCAAGTCCAACTGATCCAACACCACACAGGACTTGTCCATGGCAGACAATAACCTTGCCCAATAAACCCTTTAAAGGTTCACTGATCACAGCTAGATATCTCATAAGTTTCCCTGAATAGTTTATTATCCCCATAAATCTCTATAAAACTATTTTATCTCATCTGGATTGGCAATTAAGCAAACTTTGCTCTGTTTATGGCTCACTGAACCAGTCTCTAATGACAACGCACGTGCTTCTTAAAAAAGGGAACGAAGAGACTCACCACTGCCCAGCCCACAGCAACACGTCAGCCCTCCCAACCACGCATCTTTCCAACATGTAGGCAACACCCCAGGCACAGCAAACAACCACGTGTCCTCCATGTGTTTCCCCTGCCAGAAGCAGACCTACTATCAAATAATGTTTCTTCTACTTTCTTATCTTCCAAACGTGCTATTTAAAGGGGGAAAAAAAAAATTAGCTTGGAGGCTTACTCAGCTTGCTTTTGCCAAAATGCATGCCCTGCATTTAATTCAAAGAGTATTTTTGCTTCTGGGAGCTTAGCAGCTACTTTGTCAACAGTTTTTTATTGGGAAATGTTGATGTTTTATGGCTTCATTTCAATCAGGTGGATGAATGCACAACCATCTTGTTTGGCTTTTCAATTACAAGACACAAATAAACCCACTTTCCAGGTTGTCCTACCTACTACACAACTTCCAGCTTTTCCATACAGCCCAGTCCATTTTTCCTTTATAATCAGATCAGGCAAATGGAGGTTTTTTCCTACAGGAAATGAATCACAGCAGCCATGGACCTGTTTCTCGAGACACAGCATTACTTAACATGCGCTGCCTCCAATCCAGTCCCACACAAGGCAGGTGCGAGCAGAGCCGGCCCCAGAAAGCCAACGGGCAAAGCTGAGGCTGGCAACACGATTTGGTATCAGTGTACATCCCACCCAACAGCCTGCTGCCAGTTTGCTAGACCAAGGCCTGGACAATCAGAGAGTTTTTTGAGACCTGCCAAATATCAGAAGACATTTAAGACTTATCAGCATAGGTTGAAGCCTTAAATCGGTATATCCAAATATTGCATTTAATACAAAATGCCATCTGATGCACAGCTGGCTGGTGGTGTGGCACCCTCAGCTTTCACCCAGAGCTGAGCAGCCACCTTCAAATATATAATGATTCATGTAATGAAAGTGGGTTTTGAACAACACAATTAAGAAAGTGTCTGAGGAGTAAGCGCTTCTCACACTCCAGTGAGGACTCTCACATGCAGCATTTTTAATTTTAACCCATTAATCTCCCCTGCCTTTGGTGCCTCCCCAGGGCCGCAGGAACAGGTTTGGTGTTCTGTGTGCCACAGAGCAGCTCCTCTAGCAAGACCATGACTCACTGGATCTCCTTTCACCCAGCCCTGGCACCCAAGGACACAGCTGCACCAGACATCTGTCATGTGCCAGCACCATAACAGTGCCCCTTATGTGCCCCATTTACAGAAGGGCTGCCCTCGCCCGGAACCTGGCCTCTGAGCTTGACCACCAACCTCCTGCAGGACATGCCCAAGAGCTCACTGCCACCACCATACAGCACAGAAGGGTTGAGTGTCATCCTGAAGAGCTCCCTGGAGACTGCGATCCCTGAAGAGCAGGGCCCACAGAAATCCCACCACCGTCCATCAAGCCTTACTCTCACAATGAAGTTATGTGGAGGTTCAAAGCTCCTCCGGTGGAGCTTATGAAAAACATGCAGCAAGGTCACTGCAACCAACCAACCTTCTGAGGATCCGATGGCAGCCTGCCTGCCCTCAGCCACGTCATGAGGATTAATGTTTGCAGCTGGTAAAGACAGCTCCTCCTCTCTGCAGAGACACCCCTCCATCCTTCCTGAGGGCACACAGCTGCTGCTCACCATGGTCCTCATCACAGCCTGATCCCCAATTAGCCCATGCCTGTATTCTGGACCAGAGGACAGGCATCACTCCTGTGAGCCTCAGGTCAAGGGAATGCCTAGTTTAAATACTTATGGCTTTGCTTATTGCCTCTTTTACATTAAACATGAGCCCATCTCAACCCCGCTCCTCTGCATCCCAAGGCTGCCCCATCCCTCCTTAGCCAGGCAGGTCCCACAACCCCTGGGACATGGTTCTCACACAACCTTGGGCCATGGCCCATCCTGAGTTATGCCTACCCTCTGCCACCACTCCCACCGATTCCCTTCTTGCCATGCCAGGAATGCCGAGCAGCCATTCCCATCACCATCCTCAGGAAGGGACCAGGAGCCAGCACAACACCCAGGGAAGAGGTCCCAGGCATCTCTGGGAAGTTTGATGGGCAAATATCTCACACTGGTCTCTTGGACTCCAGGAAGGTGAGGAGCAAAAGTTGCAGTCACTTCAGGAAGCTTTATTGATGAGTTGTGGGATCATTTACCAAAAGAACAGCACACCAGGGCAACGGTAGTGCGGATGTAGGGTACAATGCCCAGGAACACAGGCCAGAAGGACCATATGGTTGTGGAAGCCAGGCCCCAGCAGCCAGAGAGAGACCTTCAGGTTACTGACCACCCACAGTCCCATCTGCAGCACAGGCCACCACTTCTTATGACTGATAAACTTCAGACACACAATAAAAAGTCAAAGCCACAACTATAACAAGGTATACAGGGAGACTGCTGATGCCACTCATGTCCCAGACCCCTGCTGCTGCAGGGCACGTGTTGACCACTGACCCAGCACGAAGGGTGCCACTTCCCCAGCTGGGTCACCACCAGGATCCAGCTCTCCACACCAGGCAGAAGTGAAGTGCCAGACTAGCCAGATGGCAATTTCCATGGCAACGCAAAGATGCCATCAGCAGAGGATTAAGCTCCAGCAGGAGGGGAAGTGGGACCACGGGGTGGGAGGTTGATCAACAAGCACTGTGACAGGGACGCTGCAGAGGAACAGAGGCCCACAGAATCGATTTTCACGCCCATCTTCCCCTTTCAATTCTTCTCTAGCATGAAAGTCCCAATTTAAATGGCAGACTTTGACACCATTAAAAACTAACACACTGCCCCTTCCTCCCACGTCATCACAACCCACGTCTGCCACAGAAATAGAGAGGACTGCAAGAACCAGACATCTCCCCGCCATCCCGGCATGAAAGTGTGGCAAATCTGCGTCACACAGAGAACCTTTGAAAGAGGATGAATGCTCAGTGCAGGGAAAAATGATTACTTTATTTGCAAAGACCACGTCTCTTGTCATTCTAATTAATTCCAAATCCTCCAGGCACTGGACAGCTGTGGGTTTAATCATGAATATACAAATCAGCAACAAATGAACAACAAAAGGAGTCTCTAAATGCAATAAGGGGAGACCCAGAATTCAGGCTGGTTTGGCTGCTGCTCTCCCTCCTTCGCACTGAAAGAAAGGAAGGGATGGGTAAAGCCAGGACCTGCCACCTCCTCCTGCCACTACACATCTAGGCAGCCCAGCAGCACCTCTCCCACTTACTCCTGGACATGGGAACGCCAGCCCACACCTCTCCCTCCTCTGGCAAAGCCTCCCCACCACGGAGGGGGAAGCAGCAGCTGCATGGAGGACAGCAAAGGCGAGAAGAGAGGGAGGAGAAGGGAGGGAGGGAGGGCGGAGGCAAGGGCCGGTGGGAACAAGAGGCTGGGGGATGGAGAGCAGCTGGAGCAGCACAGACAACTGGAGTAGGTATCTGGGAAGGAAAAACACAGGGTTTAATCTATGCAAAACAAATGCACCAAGCAATGGGAAATTGCTCACTTCTGTCTGAGCCTTGGCCAGGGCAGAGCACAGGGGTAACACTGGTACCCGGAGGTTCATGGCAGGGGATGCACACTAAAGTGAAGGAGTGCAAGTTCCCACGCAGAGACTAACGCCCTTACACTTAACATCAAACACCAAACCTACTAAAGGGGGTTTCCTGCAGAGGCTGCTGCTGCCAAGGAGGCTTAGGACCCCTTCCCAAGCATCCAACACCTGCCTTCTGCTGCATTGTATATTTTTTCTGCACATTAAGATGCTATGAAGCTGGTGTGCAACTGAACGTGGGGCAGGCAGCAATCGATACCCATCAGTGCAAAACATTGCATGCCACTTGGAAGAGAGAGCTGGGAGGGAAACAGGAGCTACCCATAGCTTGCCAGAGGGTTGCTTTGCAGAACGGATTATTTCATTTCTCCTTTGAAAAGGGCAGGGACCAAGCGTGAGGCAGGGCTGAGCATCAGCCCAGCCACAAACCACCTCTCTCCTGCTGCTGGGAGCTGATGCACTGCTCCTCAGCTTCCAGGCCTGCTTGCCTAAACTCAGCACACAACACATGAGGAATTTGCTTTCTGAGGGCCTGAGACCCTGCAGAACATCCATCACAGCAGACACCTGACCACCCAGCAACAGCCAAGGACCAAGCTCAAGTTTTGAGTTTCTCCTTACGGTGACCAGACACCACGAGCCCATACACAGGATCCAGCTGCAAAAAGGCAAAGAGTGTTTGTTTTTGCAGGAGAGAAAGGAGTCATAAGGAGTCACCCCTGGGAGGCACCACTTGGCCCTGTCCCCCTGCACATCTCCTGTGGGGTGCCAGGCTGCGCCCAAGGCTGAATATGGGCCACTGGGGTGGCGTGCAGGGGATGGATGGTCCCTGGCAGCCTGGGAGACTAATTTCTGTGCAAGCCATGGCTCCAGCAGCCAGTCCCAGTGACACCTTCCTGTGTTGTAAGAAATTGCTCCACATCAGGCTTTGAAGCCAAAACTATCCTCATGCAGAGGGAGTACCACATCTCATTTCCCTGCCCACTGCAGTGCAGTCCCTGGACCCCAAAGACTGCATCTACATCCATCCTGCTCCAGAAGGGAGGGTCCCAGCACTCCAGCTGCCCCACGCTGGGAAGGGATCTTGGACAGGGTGAGTCAGTTTGATATTTTACTCTGCTTGGAAAAAGACGCCTGGGTTGTGGAGTAATGAAAATAAACCTTCCCCTGCAGTCCTTCCCACTGAGAGGAGCAAGGTCTCCCCAGCCGTCCTGACAAAGCAGATCTGGAGAGAAAGATAAGGGGATGACCAGGGGGACCCTGCAGAGGCTGCAAAAAATGATGTGCAAGACAGTTTCACATGTCCTCACCAAGACGTTTCCCAGTGCAAAACCCTGCCCTTACCAGGCTAGGGCTTTGTGCTTTAGCATGGCACAGGATTTCTTGCCTCCTCTTGCACAGAGACCTCAGTGGAGGAGGGAAGCCATCCCACCGATCGCTGTCAGAGCAGCATCAGGTGCACATCCTGCTCTCTGGCTCTGCCCCAAGTTGCAGCTGATGCAAGAGCTCCTTGCACCAGGGAGGGAGGGAGTCAGCACACTGGCAAGGTGACCCTGCCAGTTCCCCACAGTCTTCCCATCCACAAACAGGCTTGCACATGGAAGAGGAGAGGTGTTTCGGGGGGTTCAGCTGAGCCCTCAAACTTGCAAACTTTCTGCATCACCCTCCTTCCTTTCTACAGACTCCCTCATAAAACATGCCACAAAGAGGAGGGACCGCAGGGGATATTTGAGCTTTAAGACCAAACAGGGTGATGTACGTGGTGCTCACCCTCTCACCAGCCCAGCTCTAGGAAGCAGCACTCACATCCCGGGTCCAGCCCACCACTGACACCCTGTTGCCTCACCTCCATCTCCACCCCAAGACCCTCAGACAAGGCTCCCTCCAAACATTAGGTCAGGCTCCCAGGACAAACCTGGGACAACCAAACAACACTAAACGCAGAACACTGACAATAAAAATCATCGTACGTAAGAAAAAAGTCCAGTTCCCAATTCTGCAAGGAAGCAGACAGGCATAACCTCTCCCCTCCACCACCACCAGCTCTGAAGCCTCCAGGATTTTGTAAGCACATCAGCCCTGGTCCTCTTGGCAGAAGCACTTTATGGAAATGCCAGGACATCCCCCTTGGCCATGAACCCCGAGCGAGCGAGCCCTGCACCCGCGGCTCACAACCAGCCAGGCAAGCAGTAGCAGCCTGCTGAGAGATGGGAATTAACAGTGTGAAGACCCCGTATGACAAATTCAATGTCAAAATAAACAGCACCGGAGATACTCCACCAGCCATTCTCATTTGTACTTAAAATTCTGGGCTTTAATCTAAGCAAAGCATTTCCATTGCACAGCAAAGGGTCAGGAGCCCAAGCCCAGCTGGCTCTGACACCTGGGACAGTCATGGCATTAGCAGCATGGGATGGAGATCCCAGGACACCTGTATCCCTACAGCCACGAGGGAAACCCAGCCAGTGGCACAACTGGTAAATCCAAAGCCCAGAGACCAGAACAAAAATACCAATGCTTGGGTAGACTAACCAACCTTCAAGCCTGCAGGCAAACCTGAGCTTTCAAATCCGCAGCCTTTATGCCATGGGGCTGTCTGAGCTCTGATGAGGGGGGCTGCCACCCGCCCCAGCCAGGAGCCCAGCCACACAACCAGGGCTCCCCGGCCAGCTGTGCACATCTGTGGGAACTGTAATCTCAGCCATAAAACTGCAGCTTGGGGCTGGGACAGGGTGTCAGAGCAGCACTTGACGAAGTACTCGCCACTGAGAAATGCAGATGCAAAACCACAATCCCCCCATGCCAGCTGTGGCAGCATTAGTGGGTTTTCCCAGACAGCCTCAAAGCCTCGTCCTCGCTGGCAAAACCTCTTCGGGCCGGCATGGGATCAGACGCAGCCCCACCACAGCCCTCCTCTCCACCGGTGCTGCACCGGCTGGGCTGAGCAGGAGGTGGGATGGGGACCCGAGGCCCCAGGACAGGCGCTGAGCTGGCAAGGAGCAGCACCCTGAGCACCCACCAAGACACAAGGAGGATTTTACTCTCCGCTACTGACACGGGTGGGACTTCACATCTCCTCCACGGGCTTTGACAAGGAGACATGGGAAAACACGTGCATTCCCTCCCATGCACGAAGCCCGAGTCACTCTGGGAACAGCAACAGTGACAAACCCACCCCCCTGCCTGCCTCTGTGCGCCACAACTCATCTGCTCTCCCCACAGCAAGAAAGGACACCCCCCCTTAAAAATTGCCTTTCTTTAAAAAAAAAAAAACAAAACCTTGAACAAATGGCAGCAAATCCCAATGTGGAGCTGCACAATGGATACTCCAGTCTGCCCAGGGGAGGGAGAGACAGGACCTTCAGTGCCTAAATAAATTCAATTTGCTCATTAAGAGGGGGCTGGGGAAGGTTAGGCAGAGGGTAGCAGTGGTTATTCACTTCCCCCAATTAACATTCCAGCAGCACTGCTCTGCTTTCTAGGAACAATAACTTTTTCAGGAGGGGCAGTGATGCTCATGGGGGCGTTGGATGGTCCTGGAGAAAGGAGACACCTCCGTGCCTTAACAGGGTCTGAGTTTATGTATGATGGGAACCACTAAAGAAAACCAAGAATAAATAAAGCCTACGCAAGAAGAACCTGCAAAATAAAACCCCTCACGTCCCTAGACCAAGATTATTTGCCTTTGCTGCTGATCTAAATATTTTCTGCACAGGCCTTGGCAACAGAAAAAGAGGCGGCTTGTCACTGGTTTGTTTATAAAAGGTCTCCAAATGCAGGGTAATTAAATATATTTAAACCAGGCTTTGAGCTGCACCATCCCCACAGCCTCCCGCAGTCCCCACACTGACTCTCAGTGGCTGAGGACCTCAACCACCCGTGTTTTAAAATAAACCAAAGCCTCATCCCCTCCACCCTCTGCCAGGCTCTCCGTTGCTGCCAGCTCAGACTTACAGGTGGGGCGGCCAGGAGGATGGGCAGGGAGCAGGTTACTTCATCCCTGCATCAGCTGGGGAGCAAGGAGCCACTTCCCAGCTTACGGCTCTGCAGGCCAGGTCTCCTGCGGGATGAACAGGGCTGGATGCCACCCTCTCCTCTCTCCCAGGCTTCCTTCTGCCCCAGGAAACTCCTGGGCCCCTTTACTGAGGTGTGCCCACCACTCTGTGACAGTAATTTACTCATTTATTTCCTTTCCAGGATAAAAAACCTGCCTTTTCATAGCTTGGTCATTAATTTCTCCAGTAAAGTGTTTGCAGCACATGTGGAGCTCCTGCTTGCTCTTGTGGCTTCCCTGATGCTCTTACAAAGGAGGCTGCTGTGCTTTAGTCTTCCTCAGACACACGAGCCCCGTGATGGTGCACACACACAGAAAACAAGGAGCACGAACCAAACCCAACTGCAGTTGCACCAGTGGGAAGGAAAAGCATCAGAGGGGCTCTGTGCACACCGAACGCTGCCCACCCCAACTGGCATCACTCACCAGCAGAGCCCAGGGCTGCTCCAATGGGGGGAGCATGCTGCAGGAGCAGAGGGCTCCTGGGGTGCAGGACAAAGCCCCTACACCAGACGAAGCCGTGCCTATCGCCATCTCAGGTGCCATGGGCCTGAAAAGAGCAGGCTTGCCCTTGTAAAACTGAAAACAGCCACCGAAAATGAACAGGTCCATCAATACCGCACAGGCATATGTGCTGGGGCATATCTGTTTCACCACTTTACAGTTCTGAAGGACTCCCATGAAAATCTAGCTCAAATAGACAGATGGCCAGAGCTCAGCATTCCCACAGTCACCACATACGAGCAATAGAAGGGTACCCAAAAGCAGACCCTGGCACATACACATGGCTGGACAGACACCTCTGCGGGGGGAGGTCAGGCACTGCTGCCGATTAAGCTCAGTTATATCATCTACGGATGCCTACGGCCATGTGTAGGAAAGAAAAACATTTTGATCTACTGTACGTGTCAGGAACTAAAAACAGTTCGTTCTACCCTGCAGGTGTTAAATCAGTGTATAAGCCCCAGGAGAACATGCCCGACTAGTGCTGAGCTGCAGCCAGCTTCAGCTCAGTTATGTCCTATCAAACAGGCGTGAGGCGAACTTGAAGCAGGCAATGTCCAAAGATGCTCCAGTTACTTAATTCATTCATCAGCAACGCTCAAGCTGAAGACTTGCAGTGTCCCACTTGGCTTCTCAGATGACAAATCAGCTTACTGATTTACCAGGTAATGCATAACGATGTCAAATGGCTCTTTGGTGCCAATGCCATATCTCACGAAGAACACGGAAGGATGGTAGAAAGGCCTGCACCTACCTGAGAAGGTACGTCCTCATGGGCTCGATGCAGAAAGGTTGGGAACACCATATATCAGACAACCAATATTGTCACCCTGAGGCCCTTGACAACAGCACACCAGAATCAAACATCCCCCACAGAAGACCAGCCAGAGGTCTCGGGGAAAGGCTGGATTCACCTGAAGCCCCGCTAGAAGCCTCCAGCGCACCTCTTGCTTCCTGCCCTAAACGCTCCCATGTATGAGAACAGGGTCAACAACAGAAAGTCTGCCAGGGAAGTTGTGTGGCTTTATATGTTCCTCCTGGAGCATCACGAGGCTTAATTCCAGTGCAGAGGAATTAGTGCCTTTTTACCCCAAGCAAAGGTCTGCAAGTCAAAACAAATCCCCTCTCAAGCCAGCATCAGGCACTAGGACTCTATTTTCCCTACTTTTTGGGCCACCAATGCTCTGTCCTACCACTCAAGCAGCCACTGCATGACCTATTGCTCGAGCCGATGCCACAGATGCTCACCAGAGTTACCTAAAATGGCCACAAGGAACAGTAAATGATCTTTTGAACAAAAACCTGGATGAAACAGCTGAGCTACGGGCTGGATTTGCTGTTGACTTTCAAGCCTGAAAGAGGAACCCACCCATAAAAACACAGAGGCCAGGGAAAGGGAAAGATCCCCGCCAGAGGGGAAGCAGCATGAACCAAAACCAGACTCAGCACGTGCTCCCCTCCAGCACCGGTGTACCACAGACCATGCACATGTCTTCTCCCCACCATGCAATGTGGTTATTACCATAGTTGAATGCAGGAGGAATGGAACAAGGACCCAGGCCCCACATGGCCCTGTCAATGTCCCTAGGAGTTTCCCTATGTGAAGCTCCAGACCTTGTCTCCTCCAGCAATCACTTTCCTCCCTCTCCTCCCCAGGAGATAATAGGGGCCCAGGCAAGAGCGTAAAGACCCCACCACCCCACAGGGAAATTGGGTGCACACAGGGTCTTTCCAGGACAGCAGCTTTCATAGTGCTTTCCTCAAAGCATCCAGAAGCGCTGAAACTTTTCACAAGGCAGGACATTTCTGCTGTCAGGAAGATCCAGAAGTTGAACACTGTCATGCTGGTAGCTGGGCTTCTCAGAAAAGATATTCTCTCTACCTTGGAAAGCCACCTCTATAACAGCCAAAGAAAACAAAGTGAAGATCTCACACCTGTAAAAGCGTAACTCTGCCTTTCTACCCCACTGCCGGTCGGCCCTGGGTTCGACCTTCTCCTGGGCTGCTTGGAGGCTTCA
This sequence comes from Balaeniceps rex, assembly GCA_013401315.1. Taxonomy (NCBI): domain Eukaryota; kingdom Metazoa; phylum Chordata; class Aves; order Pelecaniformes; family Balaenicipitidae; genus Balaeniceps; species Balaeniceps rex. The sequence goes on from VYZW01004261.1 coordinate 86,544, forward strand.
CCAAGAAGAGATTCAGAAGGCTGGCAGCAAGCACACACCTTGCCATAGAATGAGGCGTCAAGATCTCCAGAGCCAAAGCATCCATCCCACCCCTCTTCAACCCAGCCCTCCCTCCCCTAGCCCTCCTCTTCCAGGGCAAGGATCAGCAAGGCTGAAGGTCTCACAGCTGTGGGCCATACAGCCACCCCATCACCAGCCCTCTGCAGCTATTCTTAGTCCTCTGGTGTGATCAGGCTCTGACTGCAGATGCAAATGCAGCAGCAGCAGGGAGGAAAAACAGCTTTCTACATGTGACAGGGAAAGACCTCTAAATAGTCAGTGCAGAAAGATACAAATCTCCTTTTCTTTCCAGGAGATCAAGACCCAACTATGCAAGTGGGGCAGCCTCCAAAGGCACCTTACTCCCTGTTGAAGCCTGGGCTATTTCTGACTCTGCAAATGCTCCCTTGTAGAGATAAGGCTCAGCTTTCCGAAGCTCACAAACTAGTCATTAAAAAAAAAATACAAGGGGGAAGAAGTGAGATGAACAAAATGCTAATAGGAACCCCCAAGTCAAACCGCCTCTCCTGTCACCGGGGCCCTCCTCTTGCCAGCACATTCCTGCCGCTAATGAGGCCCCACCGCTTCCTCCTCCCTCCTCAAGTTGCTCCTGGTGATGTAAATCCATCGTCTTTGTTTCTATTCTTGGAGTAAAAACAGAACCAAAGTAAATAGCAAAACAGCTCTTAGGTTTCAGGATCCTTTCTTTTTCCATCCTTCCCAACAGCAGCAAGGCTGTTGTTGCCGTCAAAGCGAGGTGACAGCCGACCCCAGACATCATCTTGTTCCCACCGGAAATGCTCCGCTTAATCTTCAGCCTCCAACATCCGCTTTGAGATGACTGCCAGCTCCTTCTAAGAACCTCCGCTTCACTGTGTTCCTTGGGAGGTTTCAGACGTCACCACAAGTCTCTCGGCGAGCGAGAGCACCCACAGAGAGCCTGCCAGGAACTCTGGTGATGGCAGAGAGCTCTCCCCATCCAAGCCCCTCTGTGTAAGGCTGGAGACACATCCCCACCAGACTTTCTGCCTTCCACTGTCACCTTTGCCCAAGGAGCTGAACCAGCTCCAGTCTGCACCCAGGGAGACCTCATGGTGCCCAGCATGTTCCCACGTGCCAGGGTGGGCACCGATGCACACACACAGAGAGGGAAAGGAGACACATGGCAACACAAGCTGGACACATCACCTCTCCCCTATATGTGCCCGTGTCCCATGAAGCAGGGTGACGGCCTTCATGCCACATCACATTGCCAGGGAAGCTGCTCATGCAGGGTAGGGCTGGGGCTGAAGATCAGCTCTGCCACTGCCGAGCTCCCATGGAAGCTGCAGACACAGGAGGAGCAGGTAAGGCAGTCTTTGTGCAAGAAAAAGCTCTATTCAGATACGGTTTCTGGTCTGTAACAACGTTCCCCCAAAGTCACTTCCTCCTTAGTTGAGGTCCAGCAAAGCCAAGCAGGCAGCGACCTCTACATTATGTGCTGGGACCCTGAGTGCCTGCAGCAGAACAAGGACGCTCTGGGTGGCACCAGGATCACATCCCAGCACTCTCCCCACCATCACAGCTCACGCTGGAAAGCAGACAGCAGCAAAGAGCCAAGCCTCGGCTCCAGGTGCAGGGCACAGAGCCCCGACAGCACCCATTAAGCACGAATGGTCAGATGGGATGATGGTGTTCAGACATGGCGACCCCACAATGCTTTGGGGAGCTCTGGCAGTTTTCCCCAGGCTCCCAGGTGCAAGGAAGAATGGGGAGACCGTGAGGATTTGGAGGCTGAGGAGAACTCAGAACTCTCCAGTGAGAGCAGGGATAGGTAAAACAAATCCCGTCTTCCAAAGATGGGGGAAGAAAAGTCCAAGCAGCCCCAGGAACTGCTGCTCTGTGGTGGGTACCAGTGCACCGAAGCACAGTGCTGCAGAGACCTCTTGCAGCACACAACTGCTACTGCACCCACACCCTGACATCACACAGCATCTCTTGGAGCCACATGGTTTCTAAGGGGAAAAGTGAGCTTTACAGCACACTGGTGATTTATCCTGTGCATCCCCAGGCAGGCTGCACCTGGTGAGGCTTCGCAGCATCCAGCTGACAGCATCCAGCACACAAAGTGCCACCTACAGACAGCCACTACACTAAATTGCTCCCAGTTCTGCAGCTGAATCCACTTGCCAGATCCTTGAGTCTGTATAAAGCCACAACCATGTCCAAAAGGGCTTATTCAGACACAAGCACCACCCTCGCTTGCAGGGAGGGAAAGTACTCTGAAGCATTTAAACCTCAGGCTGTCAAAGTACTTTCTTTGTTGGCACTCTCCAATAGCTAATGAAAGGCATTTTGGGGATTGCGTTTGCAAAGAGCTGCACCATTTGCTCATGAACCTGGGGCACCTGCCTTCCTCAGATCGAGAAGACCCAAAAACCTGCAGACTGTGAGCTCTGAGTTGTAAGAGGACAGACTACAGCAACCAGATTTGCTGTCTGATATGTGGGAAGGCAACAGCAAGAGGGTTCGAGAGGAAGAGCAGAGGAGCAGATCTACCAAGGGAAACACAGGAAAGGTCTGTAGGTGGACCAAGAGGCTCTATGGTCAGCAAAGGATGCAATCACACCCAGCTGTTGGGAGGGGAAAACCACCCAAAGGTAGGTGGAGAAGCTACCTGGGGAGAGGCACCTCCTCACCCCAACCAGAAACTGGTCTGGGCCCTGCCAGCACAAGCCTCCGTGTGCTCAGCACCATCGAGCTATCCAAAAGCGTTTGCTTTTCCACGCAGCTGGACCTTTGCTGCCTGCAGCCCAAAGCATCCCCAGCCCACCCTGCATCGCTGAGACCCCACCCTGAGCTGCTGCATGAACCAGAAAACTCGCTCAAGTTTCACATTGTGAGGCACCAGTCCTGCCACAGAGGAGGAATGCTCCAGCTCATGAAATAATGTCTTGCTTATTTTAAGTCACTGTAGTTGTTTTCTTCCTTCACACAAACTTCAAATACCGAAGGACGCAGTGCATGTTTTTAGCGAGTCTAGCTTGGAGAAGCAGAGTAAAATTGGAAGTTGGCAAAGGATTCTGCCTTCCTCCTCCTCAGCCCCACTGCTTTCTGTGCATTTGATGCTCCTTGCCCAGAAGCAAAATGCTAACACATCAGAGGCTGGAAAGTCACTGCTTTTCTCTCTGTCAGCTCATCAGATGCTCCCTCCACCACCTCCCAAGCCAGCTTTGCACTCCACCAGCATCCCCATCCCTGTGCAGGCTGCACACAGCTGAACCCAGGCTGCTCCTTCCTAAAGCAAAGCCAGCAGAGGGAGCAAACACTGCAAGTTTGCAGGGAAATCGTGGCAGTTTTTAATTGTGGTTGTTATCTTTTGAATCTAGAGACTATTTCCTAGTAGTTTGCATAAGTTATTTGGACAGGCCCAAGGTAGGACCAAAGCCAATCTGCATCCTTTCTTATAAGAGCCCTTGGAAAATGACATATAGTTCGCACTAGTATCCAACCTGCAAAATGGAAGTATTCAAATCAAACCCAAAGTCTGTCCCTCGGCAATAAACACCTTCCAGATTCAAGCACAGAAGTCCACAGCTACCATCTATTTAAAGGCACTGTCAGAGACTGTATTCTCAAACCACTGAAAGACTGTCCATCAGCAGGTCTCAAATCACTTACAACAAACAGGAGAGAACTCCCAGGTGATTTACAAATGCAGTGTGGTTTGCCCTGTATTAAACATTAAATAAATATCAACAAACATGTTTAAGAGACAAATTGCTGAGTAATTTCCCTTCACAGAACTGGAAAGTCTCTCTAACACCAGAATTCCTGCTCCTTCCATCTGAGAGAGGGAGCACACACTCCAGTTCTGCCTGCAGGTCCCCATGACCAGAAGAGGTTTGCTGGTGGAGGCTGGTGTACCCCACCAGGCTGTAAACGCTTTATAGTGCCAGTCAGCATCTATGCGCCCACCCCACGGATGCACTGAGCTTTTTAACTGTGGGTGGAGGAAGGCTGCTGCGGGGCTGGGGAGAGAGGGTTTGCAGAGCGGAAAAGGGAAGAGCGTATGCAAGCTTTCGGGAACCTGCTGCATGTCATGCATCAGCACTGACCAAACACCACACACAATGGACATAAGCAATTAAGGTGTCATCAGCTGCCCCTCTGCAAAGCCATTAAACCTGTGCTGATGGAGCACTGCATGTTTACCTGCTGCTCTCACCCAGGATTTTCTCTGCTATAGTCAGCATTGTTGTTGGAGCTTGTAACCTTTCCACGCTAACACACTGGCTTCAGCCACAAACGCACCCTGACTGCAGGCACAGGCTTCTTCAGCCATCCCAGCAGGCCAGTACAGGCACCACCAAGACCACTGAGAGCACCAGAAGATGCCCTGATAGCCAAAACGTGACACAGGCAGCTCCCAGGCTGTGCCGTGCTCACCTAACCTCCACAATAGGGGAGGAATTTATGGCTAAGCCAGTATTTTCTGAAAGGAAAAGAAATGCTGTCACTCGCCTCCTCACAGCTTGCTGTGAAACATCACACTGGTTCGCAGCACTCGCACATCCCCTTGCTCTCCTGCGGGGCTGCAAATTGTCCCAGCATGCCAGGTGTCCACTCACAGGTGTTTTCCTCACCCTGTAAGCCTGTCAACCTCTGCCCATCCCTGTTGCAGAGGCAGGTGGGTGATTAAGCACACACAGACTTACCCTCGTGTGGAGCTGAAGACAGGGCAGAGCTGAGCTGCCGCCAGGGCAAACACCACAGCCCCATCCCAGCAGCCCAACACGGGTATGCACCCAGCGGTGGCAGCGTGCTGGGTGTCGTGGTTTAGCCCCTGTCGGCAACCAAGCACCAC
>VYZW01004268.1:0-20171 GCA_013401315.1 Balaeniceps rex
TCCAGCCTGTCCAGGTCCCTTTGGATGACATCCCATCCCATTCAAGCTGATGTTCAGCAAAAACGGTCCACAGAGGCACCAGGGCTGCTGCAACCCAGCTGGTTTTCGCTAGCTGTAGGTCTAATATTGCTGCTTTAGAGACTTGCAAAGCCCCTCCAGAAAGGCCAGGCTCGGGGCCTGGCCGATCAGTACCATTTTTATTTGTCCTCGCCGCCGTGCAATGAAAATACCAAAGTGCACGAGCAACTCATCTTCAGCCTCAGCACAGATATTTGCAAGAGCAGAGTTATTGCCATACGTACGTGGTCATGGATTTGGGCTCTCGGTGATAAAGAATTAGCAGGACAACTCTTCCTACAAAGAACTTGCCTTGAATTTACTGAGAACAAGCTGAATGGAGAGAGGGGAGCAGCCTTCGGTGTGCGTACGGCACAGGTGTGCTGTTTGTGTTTTCCATGATAACACAACCCTGTGGCTGCAGAGAGGCAGAACTGTGCTGCTCGCAGCAGGCTTGGAGGCTTAATTAAGCTTCTAGTGTTCTGTAAAGTTCATTTCACTGTTCGGTGGAGGACAGTTTAGGATAAGCATAATAGGATTACTGCTGCTATATACAGCCGCGTAAGCCAGGAAGTCCTCGTAATGGGCCTTTACCCAGTAGGAAAATCTTTTCAGAGGTGCTTTTTATAAACTGCGCACTTACGCATGCTATGAGTGTTTGGGGAAAGGTCTCCTTCCTTACGTAGGTTTGCCGGAACCAGCCCAGGTAACCACCTTGGAATAGCACACGTTTTGCCGTGCCAGGCGCACCGAGGTTTGCCACTAGTGGTGCGAGTCATGTATTTGCTATCCCATGGAACCATCTTTCCTTGTAAGCGCTTCCCCTGATACTAATCCTGGACTAAAGTCCAGAAGTCCAGGTGCCTTCAGCCAGGTAAGCTCCGGCAAACCTCGCCTGCCCGGGCTCACGCTGCCCGGCGGCTGCGGGAGGCAGATGTCTGCCATCCTGCGGGAACGATGAGATTCAGCAAGTCACGAGGCAAGAGCAGGGTTGTGTTTGTGTGTGAATGGCTAATTCATCAGCATGGCTTATTAGGAGCAGAGACAAGACTCCTGGGCTACTGCTTGTGAGAGCCAGAGCCCTGCTGGTCCTTCGGGAGCGGAGCCAGGCTGGGTCTGACTCTTTGTCACTAATCAGGAGCAGCGACAAACCCTGGCAGTTATTAGTGGCACGTGGAGGAGCAAGCTGCACTGAAAACAAGATGGGTTTTTAAAAGTGTCCAGTCCTGACCTCTCACTCAGGCTGTCCCAATTGCTCTTAAAAGAACTGCCACCTGGGAAACCCGCCTGCTCGGCCGCACCGGCTCGGCAGCTCAGCGACCCCGGCAGCCGGCCGAGCTGCAGCACACGTGCGAGGTGGGCTCTGCACACCGAGAGCCTCCCGCGGCTCTGCAGCCCTGTGCCACGGTCCAGCCGCCCATCCTGCTCCGGGGCTGCCATGCCTGTGGAGCTGATGCACACAGAGAGGGCTCTTCCCCCACACCGAAACACCCCGGCAGCACCAAACTGAAGGAGACGTGCCGGCAGGCACCCTTAGGTCCTGCTGTAAGCAAGAGGCCTCTTCACGCTGGCTCTAGTCACTACAGCGTTGTAACGCTGTCGTTTTTTAATGCATTTTTTTAATGCAGAGGTGATCAGTGCTTCAATGGGTTTTTAGAGGAGGAGGCAGTTGGCAGAAATGTCAGGGACACCAGGGGACATGGGCTGGCTGGGCGACACGCGGTGCGGCCGGGCAGGCAGCGAGGCTGCGGGGCGGCAGCGGCAGCAGGTCTGCGGGGACGTGCAGGGGAGCTGGGAGCACCGCGGGGACACAGCCCGGCCTCAGCCACAGAGTGGGCGCATCCCCTGAGCGCTGACCTGAGAGGCACAGCGCCGAGCATGCGGAGAAATGCCAGCTGCTTTAGGGGCAGCGGGTATCTCTTGGGCTCCCCCGGCTCTGGAGAGCAGCATCCCTCTGTGGCACTTCCACGTCACCCCGAGAAGCCGAGGAAGAGCTCAGCTGTGAGCAAATAATCCCACTAATGCTGCTCCCAACAAGGCCGATTCAGGCTGGTTTCCTTATCTTTGCCTTTTCTGCACAGCGGCAGGAAATTCAGAGATAAAACAATCAGTGCTTATACACACACAGAGACGCTCAGGAGCTGTTCTTAATCTTTCCAAATCCCTTAATATACCTTATGTATACAGTTTGGAACTTGTAGATTTAGCATGATAGATTGATTTCACACACTATCTCAATGGAAAATGACATTAATAACTAAATTCTTATTTTTTTTAGCCCTGGCTAAGCTGATGCAAGAGCACTGAACTGTGGTGAATCTGTCCAGGGCAGAGCAGCAGTGCAGTCAGACCAAGTTCTCTGATCGTGTCTGGTGTTATTGCCTGGATTATATAAAACCCAAGCTGTGGTACAGCCATAGGAGAATTTGGCCAAATAACTGCAGTTTGAGCATATGTTATAACCAATCTGCTGGAATGATTGTATTTATTTTTCACAACTCCCCCAAAATGAAGAAAATGGATGAGAATTGAGTGGGTCATGCCGATTGACAGGGGAAGCTGGTGTGACAGTTTGAAACAGATGACTCAGGTTTTTTGCTTCATGGTTTTCTGCATGCACCACCAGGAATTTCCAAGAGGTTTCTCCAGTAACAGCAGGCAGGCAAAAATACAGAATTTACTTGGTAGCCAACCCATAGTGAAACTGGGCACACGTGCTCATGTCCCTGAGCTGTCCTCTCCCCCCCAACACTTGTGCTCTCACCTCGAGCAGCTGGTGTTTTTGAGAAGCACGTACGGTGCTCGCACGTGGAGCGCGCCGTATGTTTGGCAGCCCCAGGAGCTGTGTCATTTGGCTCCCTCGCCGAGCAGCGCCCGGCCTGGCTCGGGAAGCAGATGTCTCATCCCAGCCTCGGGCCCCGCGTGGTACCACCGTGCCCGTAGGCATCGCCGAGCACCCGCTTCTTCGTGCTACCCGAGCTCCACCATGGTGTGAACTGGGAGCTTGTCTGAACACAGATGTTACCCCGTGGCAGCTGGAGGTGTGAATTAGGGGCACCCTCTGCTTTGCACGGACAGCACGGGTGGGCCTTCAGTTTGCAGAGCAGCTCAGGTTGCTTTCGGAGCTACCTTGCAAGTGGTAGCCAGCACGAGCGATGCAGACCGGCTCCTGTGCACCAAGCCTGCTGCTCCAGTGACAGCGCCCGCGCTCTCCCGCGCCGAGATGTCTCGCAAATTGTCTGGGCTCCCCTTTCCTCGCAGGGACAGCAATGCTGGCTTGTCTCGCAGAGCCCTGGGAAACTTCTTGCATGAGTGCTCGTGGGACAGCCTCACGCCACAGCCGCAGAGGCCGGGTGTGCTTGGGTACAGGCGTTTTGCATCTCCAGGCGCGATGCTGTGACTGTACGACCAAGCACAGAGCCTTCTGTGCTTCTTGCCTTTGACTTCAAAGGAAAAAAATGTTTCCACTGCGTAAATCAAGCTATGGCCAACCCAGGCTATTGTTTTGTCTATGTTTTTATGTCCCTTTCAATATACATGTCAGCTCTGCCACGTCCCATCTGTTAGAAAATGCCGGGGTTTACATATTACCTCATTAGTCTTACTGTCTATCCAGCATTTTTTCCATCCTGCAGGCTCCTCACTCCTTTTACATCACTGTGATTAAATCATTTGCTTAGGCCATTAGCAATGAGGCTTAGTGTTTTTATACTCCTGGCTCTGTAGGAGATGATGTGGGAGAGGGCTGAGGAGGGGGAATATGTTGACTTTTACGTCGCAAGCTGGGGATGTCAGAATAGAGCAGCACAAGGAACATACATTTTACGGTGCCGCTGTCGCAAAGCAACACAGCAGAGCGGTGGCTTTATGTCAAGAAACACTGTGCAGAGCAGTCTCTGTGTTTATTTTTTGGAGCAGCCTGAACTAGGAAAAGAACAAGCCCAGAAACCTCCCCCAGCCAGCGGACGCGCTTGGCTATTCTGAAGCTGTTTCCCTTGAAACCGCGGTTCAGGTCTCGCGACCCGCGCTGGCGGCACAGCTCCGAAGCAGGACGTGCCCAGGGCACGCAGGATTAACCGCTGCCCTTAAAGCACGGGTTTTCCAAGGCTTCATTGTACTGCTACACTGGGGCTGCCGTAATTAAGGCTCTGTCAACTTCCAGCAGCCGCCTTTACACGCTGTGATTTTCATGGGGGTATAATTTAACCCAAAGCTCTTGCTTGGCAGCACATTATTTTACAGGGTTACTTAAAAATATGTTTAAACCATTTCAAATTACAGATTGGCCCAAAAAAATGCTTTCTCAAACTAGGGTCACCCTTTTAAATATAGGCATCAAAAATTGGCTGGTAAATTATCTGGGTACCTGTTGGGTGTGGGGTTTTCAGGGGGCAATTAAGGAGCGCTCGGAGGCAAGAGCTGTAACAGCACTGGTCTTTACTGTAGCAGCAGGCAACTAATAAACTCTTAAAAGAAAGCGATCGGGAGGGAGGGGATCTGCCTGGCTCCATGTCAGGCTGTTACCAGGTGATCCTAAGAACAGGTTGTTGAAGCCAGGTTGGTCACAGCCTGTGCTCGGGATAGTCACCCCTGCTGCTAGGGTCTATTTACACCAAGCACATCTGTGCATGCAGAGCAGCAGTGCCCTGTGCGTGCGGAGGCAGGGGAAAGGCTCACCAACGCTGTGCACACGCACAGAGCGACCCTTACGGAAGATTTTAACCTTGGCAGTATAACGAGGGTTGGGGTTTTTTTCGTGAAGTCCAGGTCTTGTGCCGCAGACCCTCGCGAAGGCAGGGATGGGGTAGACCAGAGCCAGCTGGGATGTGCCGCAGGCGCCCGCTCGTGCGCACCCCTTTCCCCTGGCCCCAGCATCACATCCAGGCTGTGCAACCCATTTGGCAGGATTTGGCCACAGGACTGGAGCTCAGCTCAGGTGCTTAATGCGGGGATACACCCTGAGAGCCCATAAAACCCCTGGTCTGCGGGAGGGAAATCCCTGTAACATTGCACCTGACCGTAGCAGGAGGAAGGGACTCGTGCATTGAACCACTGTGCCACCTGGAGTCCGTCCACTCGGTGCTCACACAGCCCTTCCTCTGCCAAAAAAAGAACACTAATAGACTTATTTTCTTCAGAATAATAAAACAGAGAAACAGCAACAAAGCCAAGAACATTGAGATAGTGACAGCAAGAGTCTGGCTTAAATTCCCCAAAATAACATCAGCTAGAGCCCGATTTCAAAGCAGCAGACGCTGCGCTGCAAATGCAGAGAGTTGGTGATTGTTACTTTTTTCTTCAATAGAATTTCCCTTAACGATAATACTTGACCTTTCTTTGAATAACTGTATAGTTCCCTCCAAATTTTCCATTTCTTCTACGTTTTCCACCATCTTCACACAAAGGGAGATCGGCTGCAATTGCTTTCTGCAAACAGCAGCTTCGGAGGGGGATACAAGGTCCAACCTGGATTCCTCTGGGCATCCAAACATGGAGGGAGAAGTCTTGGAAGAGATGGTTGAGCCCTGCAAAAGGCACTCCAGACCCGTCCTTCCAGGCTGCCTTTCATAGGGACTGGCATGGGCCCACACTAGTTTCAACCTCATTTCTTTGGAAATCTTTTTTTTGGTGCAGAGAGAGGAGGTTTTGCAAAAGACGGAATTAAGAGGTGGAGGTCCATGACATCACATATTACAATCTTTGAAAATCCTCTGTTTAAGTGAGTTTTGCTCAGGCTGCAATAGCAGCACGCTCAGGGTATGAGCAAGGCTGACGATCTCCCACCCATGGGAGCGCGACGGTGCAGGGAGCGGGGGTCCCGCATCCTGCACCCAGGTGTGCACGGAGCAAAACCCACCCGGCGTGGCCGTCAGATGCTGCTGCTGGCGGCATGGGGAGATGCGGCCTCTGCTGTCACTTTGACAAAGCGACCCTGCTGCTGTGTTGCTGTTTGCATTAATATTTTAGCAATTTTCAAGAGTTGTTCTATTTGAGAGATTTGAAAGGTAAACTGTCAGCATTGCAGTGCTCCCCCGAGGAGCAGTGAAATAATCCAGGAGCACGGCTTTGCCAGCTATTTTCTTCGTTTGTATCTTCATTATCTCTCCCTTTGGTAACTGGGGTCTTTGTTAGCTTAGCGGTTTAACTGGATTTTGGAGCAAAATCTAAAGGTGGAGAAGGGGCTGGATTTGATTAAGACGTCTTTAAATAGGAGCCATCCCTTCCCCTCCTGCCCTGCTGACAAAGTATTTGCCATTTTTTATTTGGTTTCCAGTAGTGTCATCTCTTACATGCAGCTTTAATACAACGTGAGTAACTCTTGACATTTCCAAGAGCAAGGTTTCAGCCGGAATGCCCCATTTTTGTCTGGTTTAGCATCCAACTTGCCCAAAGCCAGAATTTAAATGGGAAGTTTTCAAGCCTCCCTTTGCGGGGCTGGTGGCAAGAGCAGGCAGCGGGGCACGGCTGGGCAGGCAGCGACCGCCCCGCCAGGGTGGCAAGTGCAGGACCCAGTGTTTGCAGCCTTTTTGGTAAGAAAAAGACTTCATTGCTCCACCTCATATTGTGTTTTGGCAAATAGCACAGAAGGAAAGGTCCTTGGTAAAGCAGTGCCCTACTGAAGCGAGGGGTTTCTGCCGCTGACCGCAGTCGGGACAGGAGCCGGGTCCTGTAACTGCGTCTTTCCTCTGGACACGTCTCTGTACATGGAGATACACAGCTGATGGGGGGGACTCACCACATCAACACTGCAAAACGCACAGAAACTGCCTGTGTTATAGAAGGGTGTGCAACAGAGCTACTTTTTCATTGTTTTCACGTTTCCATTATACTTTCATTTAAAATTTTAATTATTTTTATCAAGACTTTTCCTTTTGACCTCTTTAACCCTGCACTATTATTATTTTTCGCCTTAAATTGAATGTTCAGTAAGCGAAGAGTTTCAAAAGCTTCACAGAAAAAGTTCCTAAATGAGAACAATTCTGCAGAAGTCGGCCCCCCCTCAGAACACCCTCCGACAGCGGCTGTCCCTGGCCGTGTCCCACGGTGAGCAGCCTCTCTCCTTGCTTTGGTTCCTGCTCAGCACTGTAATCCCTGGTCCTCATCTGGGGAGGCTGACGCTGAAGTCCAGCTGTCCACGGTGTGCACATCTCACCTACGTCCCCCGTGGGGCCGCAGATACGGTCAGCGCAAGCCCGGCTTGTCCAGGGCTCCTGTGAACAGCTTCTGGCTGGGAGCCGGCGCTGGCACAGGATGTGACCGTCCAGAACAGAGCATTACTTATTCCTTCTGCAAAGGTACAAAGCCTCAGAGGAAATGAGTTAACTCAACCCAACGTCTTCAATCAAGCTTAGCTGCAGTAGGAGCAGCTCCATGCCTGGCTTATTCACCCCAGAAATAAGGCGAGCCTGTGCCCAGCTCTCTGCTTGCCCAGGGGAAGCGTCTGCTCCTTGCCCAGCTGATCCGAAGTAACCATTTCCTGAACCAGTCCACCAACTACTCAATAACCCGATAAAGACGTTTCTGCCCAGAAGATAGTAGAAATCTCACATCCAAGATTTGAATCTCATGAAACCTTGCTAGCAAAACTCTGCAGAGACCAAGCTAATTCTCTGGAATATTGCAGGGAGCAATATATAAGGTGTTAAATTAAGAAAATCGTTGTTTTCTGTAAGGCATTTTTACCACTGCACCTTCTTCTCCATGGTTACCCAGCTGGGCAGGGTGAGGTTGAACAGCACGGTACAGAAGCTCAGGATTCACCACTTGATTTTTTCACTGGCCGCTCACTGAGAGTTACAGTTTGGGAATTTCCAGTCTGGGTGAAAACCCTTCAGGAACGGGCTGTAGTTTTCACCCAAATTATACCAACTGTATCTTGCAACCCATGAATTCATCCGCAGCAAAAGTGGGGACCAGAGCACAATCGTTGCTGGTTTACAGAAGTAAAACAAATTTTCAGCGTGTGCAGGGACGTGGGGTGCCACAGCCCCCAGCTCCGTGGCGAGCAGGAATGCCCCCAGGCACCGGGATTCCTTAAACCTGGCTGGGAACGTTTTGGTTCCAGCTTATTTCCACCTACCACTGAAATAATCAAATCATCTCTTGCCATTGGATTTTTTTTTTAAAAAGTGTGTGTCTGAAATGATCAAAGGGGCTTTTCATGTGATGGGGTGAGCAAAGGGAGCTGTCAAGGTCAAACCCAAAACGGCCTGATGACTCTGGCACGCAGATCTGACCTCCAGTGGCAGCAATGAGCCAGGAGAAGATGAGCAATTCAGGAACCAGAAAATGAAGCTTTTGAAGCCAATAATACCTTCTGGCAGTGAGCGATCAATTGACAGAGAAATGAGAGAGAAAAAAACCCCACCAGACCATCCAGCCAGGCTGCAGGAAGGGCAGCGCTGTAAAGCAGGGCCATCTCATAAATAGAGCAGCACCTTTTTTCCTTCCTCTCCCCTTCCCAGGGGAGAGCTGCCATGGGAACAGACACACTTTGTGCCTCTGAAGGGGATGCAGGAGAGAGCAGAGCGACCCTCCCCGCTGCAGGCTAATGGGGACACACAGCTCCGGTATCGCCACCCTTGGGATGCTTTTTCCTCTCTAAGAAATAAAGGAAAAACAATAAGGCAATATTAGCTCCTCTGATGAGCCTGGCTGTTGGGGACTGCCTTGGGAATTGCCAGCTCATTCCACGTAACGCACGGAGAGCCCTCAGCTGCCGGGGACGCTCATTCACATCTGTCTGTGCTAGATTAAAACTGTTGAAAGGTTATTCCTAGATCCCCTGGTAATTCCTATAAACTTATTTCCCTGGCATGCTGAGGGGGGTTTTTCCCTTAGTATTTTGCTTTCTTTAAATGACTCCCAATTCAGACTGGATTCGTTTTTCCCACTCGGCAGTGGGTTTGTCCCTGGGCCAGGCTTCCTCTGTGTCTCGTTTCCAAATGTGCTGAGCTACTTCTCACCAGACCAGGTCCAGCAGCTCGCATCAGGCAGCAGATGATCGTCACAAGTGTTGTCAGTGAGAGGTGCTGGATATTGCACGCATTACACAGCCATATTTTAATACCTAGAGAGGAGCTGGGATCTTTTGCAAACCTTGCTCTGTTGGGGATTTTTGGCATTTTGTGCTGCACACATGAAGAGGCCAAACGGGAGCACAGAAATAGGTGCTCGTTTCTGCAGACACGCGGAGCACCAGGAGACCCCGGGATCGCCTCTTCCAGCAGGGAGGCCGTGGGCTAAACCCCCAGTTCAGCAGTCAGCCCTTTGCAGTAGCCTGAGCAATTTGCGTGCCTCGTTCAGGACCCAGTTAATATCTGGGCTTCCCCGTGGGCACGCTTGTACGTGGAAAGGGTTAAGCGCTGCCCTCGGGAAGGTGGGTCTTACCAGTTTGTCTTGATGGAAGAGCAGAGACCTGAAGCATCTGCCAGAGCTCGTTAGGGATAATGCAAACTGATCGGAGACAGAGCTTTATCCAGCGGCTAAAGGAACCCGCAGGGTGGCTTTCGTTTGACCTTGCACTGGGTTGCACGGTCTCACACTGGGTTGCACGGTCTCGCACTGGGTTGCACGGTCTCACACTGGGTTGCACGGTCTCTCCCCGGGGCACGGCCTCTGCAGACCCCCTGTCTCTTTCCGAAGAAAGTTACTGTGGACGGAAAGGACAGATGCCTCCGCTGCAGGGACCGTGGCACTCAGGAGTCAGCCATGCCACAGCCCGTGTGTGTTTAGAGGGACAGGTTATTTTCTGCTGGCCAAGCAGAGCCTTAATCGAAACGTCCGAACAGCGCTAGAGCTGCTGCCCTGCAGTGGCTTGGGAACCACAGCAGGATGAGTCCAGCAGAGCCACGCTCCGGGAGGAGAACAGCGGGCCCAGACAGGGACTGTTCAGCTGAACTGCGAGGACGTTTCAGAACAGAAACACAAAAAAGGAGCGACCTGGCCCCAGTCCACACGCGGTATGTGTTTTGCAAACCCCAGAGCTGTCATGCTCACAGCCTGCTCGATGTGCGAGATAACGGGACCATGTGCCTGACAGAAAATCCCGAGTTTCCCAGGACATCAAAACCGCGCGTTTCCCTGGAATGACAAGTTCTATCTTTGGCAAACAAAACTCAGGCTCTTTAATATGTTTCTCCCCCAATGCACCACGTTAGCGTGTGTTTGTTGAGCAAACAGTTACTAGGAGGCCTCGGTAGGATTAAAAAAAAAGAAGTGATACTGGGTATTATTATTCATGGATGGAGGTGGGGAAGAGAAAGAAAAACAGCGCTAGTGCAGCCAACAAGTTCAAGTAAGGTTCAACTTTGCTATTCCAAAATCTGCTGCTATGATAATGAGACAGTCAAATCAGCTCAAATTAAGAGCTCAGGAAGGCTCAGCCTTTCAAAGAAGTACATTCGTGACAAGATTAATTTCTGCCAGCCAGTATATAGCATGGTATCATCCTATATTAACATGGAAACCCCAAACAAAAAAAAAAAGGCAACTGAAAAATGCGCTAAGACCCAGCGAAGTGTGTCGTTCCCCTTAACCTTCAATGCTGGTCTTTGCTATTCTGCACATGGATTAAAATACGCTGTACCACCTGGCACTGCCCAGCTGCCATTTACAGGAAACCTCGCTCTCTTCAGTAAACATGCACTAAAAGGCAGCACGCCTGCGTTTTTCAGTTTTAGGTGACTTTTATTAGGGTAAAGGGCAAAAAAACCAGTAAAACAGCCACTAAAAAAACCAAACAACCAAAAAACCCCGAGAAACAGTATAAAAACCAGATCTGCTCCCTATCCAAATGGACAGAGTGGCTTTTTCTTTCCCCCTGCTTTTTTTTTTCCTTCTCTTTTTTTCCCCCCCTTTTTCTATTTCTTTCTGTTCAGCTCTGGTTCTCTGCAGTCCCCTGAGCGTTGCAAAAGGCATGGTAAAGAAAAAGTAAGTTCTTGTTGTAAATGTCCGTCTCGGGTACCATGGTAGCATAAATGAGCCTCTGCTGCTTGTGGCCACCCTGGGAGGGCGACAGTAGTGGGGCGATCCCAGAGGTCTGTGCTGAGGAGGGGGTGAGAGAAGGAAGGGGCTGCGCTGTGTGGTGGGTACCTCACCGCTGGCCTGCCTGGGCAGCGTCTGTTGGGAGCACGCTGGGACGCAGTGACATAGGGGAGGCTATCATAAGAGATTTCAAAGCTATCAGAAAGCCAAGGGCTATCTGGAGTAGGTGATTATTTCTTGTGGTTTGGAAAGGCTTACTGGTGTGTCAGTGTCCAGAAGTCAGTGAGCACGGGAATGAGCATTCCCAGATTGCCGGCTGACGCTTCAAAGAGTTTGAGCTTTTTCTGAGCTCAACAGAGGCTTTAAAAAATAAAAAGAAATTTTAAAAATCTCCCAAAACGAAAGAAAAACACAACAAAGAACCAAATATACATCTCCACTCTTCAGTTTCATCCTCTGTATTTATAGCTAGAATGCATCAAAATCATCTCACTGAGCTGAGATCCAACTCTCTTGTTGAAATGCTGATGTATAGCTGCTGTTCCTTTTGTGTTCTAACAGATTCTGTATCTGCTGTCTCTGCTTACCACTCGCTAAGGCCTCATACCAATAGGAATGATTAATTGCCAAGGATTAGCTTCTAGCTGCTTTGGTACACAGTTTGTATACAGTTGTTGCTATTTATTAAATATGGGATATCTAATCCAGTGTTTAGTGCTTACAAAGAGAAGAACCATCTGTGCTTGAGATTAGAACACTTCATTCACGTTGTGCCAAAGCCCTCACCAAGGCCTCCACGCTCTGCTGTGGTTAGAGAAAACCCTTGGGAACCCAGGCTTGGGAAGGGTGGACCCATGTGTGGACGTGTCCCTGCATCAAAGCCCTTCTGCCTGACACAAGGTCTGCCTGCCGAACACAAAGATCAGCGTGGGCATGATGGAGAGCAGTGAAGCTGATGGGGAGAACAAGAGGTTTTACCAGAATAAAGGACTAAGAACTAGGAAGGTGCTGAGAGCTTGGAGGGATCCTGCAGGGATGTTTCCCACCAGCTGCAGGCTTCATATGTCTCTTTTGCAGCAAGAGGGGTGCTAATATTCAATTTCTTTGCAGGCTACTTGCAAGGAATAAACAATTAACAGCTGTAATTCCTTGTGTGAGCCCAAGGCTTTGTCATCAGTGCAATATGAGCCACCACAGCTCCTCTTACATCAGTTTGCCCAGTGTATGGTCAAACTCCGGGGCTGTGCAGCCCGGGCGAAGGCTGCACCCACAGTACGGGAGGATTTGTCTCCCTAAAGGAGTACATCTCCCCCAGCTTGTGAGGCAGAAAAGTGCCTCAGCATAAATTTTGTGCACTTGTTCCAAGCATGAATGGAAAAAAACCCTCTGAGACCCACTGGAGAAACCTCCCGTGACCTGCAGAAGGAGCCCAGGTGCAGTGGTCCCAGTAAGCCAAAGTCAGCCCCCAGGACCAGCCTCCTGAGATGCTCAGGCACTCGGGCAGCAGGGCCGTGCTAGCGTCAAACACTTTAAACAGGCAGAGGATATTGCCACTGCCTTTCTACCTCGAGGGATTTACTGTTCCTGCAGGCTCCCCTGTCTCTTCATAATGTCACTGGCGTGGCTGATGCTGGTAACTGGATTTGCCACTTCTCCTAACACATTTCTGGAAAAAATGTTAAACAGGTCACCATTTTTGCAGACAAAACATCACTTGAGCTCTGTTCTAATTTCCTCGCTATGTGGCAACCCGGTACGGTATCAATGACTAGGTAAATCTCCCTGCAGCAAAACTAATTATACCTTTTGGTGAGAAAAGCAGCAGTGGAACTGGTTTAGTCTTCCAAAAAATTCCACACTATAATATGCAGGACTAATGCGCCTCAGATTTGAAAAGAATTAATATCAATTATTCTCATGCATATTCATGAGAGGAAGACTGGTTTAGCAATCAAGCTAATAGTTTTTGCTTAATTACATTTAGTTGATTTCATGCTATCTTGGCACATTCCTGATTGAATTTAACCATTAAAAAAAAACCCTCCCACAACTACTCCAGCAAACACCAACACTTTAAGCTCAGCATCCCCTGTAAATAGCATCTGAGGCTGAGCAGACTGCTAGGGACAGTGGGAGTTGATCACGAGCATTTTCTCTCCCTGGTGCTAGGTAAAATCACAAAAGCATCTTGAAGAGCCGTTCCCAGGCGTTCACCAGTGCTGAGGGTTAAGGCATTCATTTTTTTTATTTTTTATTTTTCTGAATCCAAAGCATTGTCTACTTGAATGCAAGACAACATGAACGGGAGGTGTACCTGAAAGGGGAGCACCAAGCTGGAGGGCAGGTTTTGTCCGGGTAGGTGGTCTGGAGCCTGACCCTGACGACAACTAATGACTTGCTGTGGTGCAGAGGGTGGAAGAGCAGGTGGGACGTTCTGTGCATTGGGTGGGGGGGTTCACCATTAGGGTCTGTGTCTTTAGTTGTCTTCCAGGGAAAGACCAGGCTGTGCAATACCACGCTGCCATTCCAACTTCTGTGCTCCAAGACCAGCATTTTGCACGACTCAAAGGGTGGGAACGTGTGAGCAAGATGAAGATGTAGTGGGTCAGGCGAGAGGGCTGGGAAGGGTGATGGTAGGAGAGCTCACGAGGGAGACCCCCGGGTCAGGCTGACAGGGAGCTGGGGACAGCATGGCTGGAGCCTCCTCGGGAGCTTGTATCACCTTCTGACGTGCGAGGCCTCAGCAGAGCATGCTGCCGTGGCTTGAGGATGGCAGTGAGGTTTGTCTGCACGGATGTGCAGGGAGGGCATGCAGACAGCTTGGTCCGTCTGGTGCTGTCGGGGCTGGGTATCTTGCAGTGCTTTTTTTCTGCCTCCTCCCCCTGAGCAGCGCAGGGGGATGGGGAATGGGGGTTGCGGTCAGTTCATCACACGTTGTCTCCGCCGCTCCTTCCTCCTCAGGGGAGGACTCCTCACACTCTTCCCCTGCTCCAGCGTGGGGTCCCTCCCAGGGGACACAGTCCTTCATGAACTTCTCCATGTGGTTCCTTCCCACGGGCTGCAGTTCTTCACGAACTGCTCCGGCATGGGTCCCTTCCACGGGGTGCAGTCCTTCAGGAGCAGACTGCTTCAGCGTGGGTCCCCCATGGGGTCACAAGTCCTGCCAGCAAACCTGCTCCAGCGTGGGCTCCTCTCTCCACGGGTCCACAGGTCCCACCAGGAGCCTGCTCCAGCACGGGCTTCCCACGGGGTCACAGCCTCCTTCGGGCATCCACCTGCTCTGGCGTGGGGTCCTCCATGGGCTGCAGGTGGGTATCTGCTCCACCATGGACCTCCACAGGCTGCAGGTGGATATCTGCTCCACTGTGGACCTCCACAGGCTGCAGGTGGGTATCTGCTCCACCATGGACCTCCATGGGCTGCAGGGGGACAGCCTGCCTCACCATGGTCTTCACCAGGGGCTGCCGGGGAATCTCTGCTCTGGCGCCTGGAGCACCTCTCCCTCCTCCTTCCCTGACCTTGGTATCTGCAGGGCTGTTTCTCTCCCATACTCTCGCTCCTCTCTTCAGCTGCAGTTGCACAGGTTTTTTCCCCCCTTCTTAAATATGTTACCCCAGAGGCGCTACCACCATCGCTGATGGGCTTGGCCTTGGCCAGTGGTGGGTCCATCTTGGAGCCGGCTGGCACTGGCTCTGTTGGATGTGGGGGAAGCTTCTAGCAGCTTCCCACAGAAGTCACCCCTGTAGCCCCCCTGCTACCAGAACCTTGCCACGCAAACCAGTACACTGGAGTTGCAGTCTTCCTGGGCAGAAGGCAAGGCCAGGAAAAAAATGGGAAACTTGAGCTTCCATGTGCCATGCGTTTGTTTTCTTTTTTTGATTTTCCCCATGCTAGCAGCAGCAGAAATAGGACAGACGCTCCCCTCTCGTCCTCTCTTGAGCACTATCACTGCACTGGTGTCTAAAGGCAGCGTGTGCCTTTGAATTTGCCTTTTGAGTATTTTCATTCATTTATCATGTTCTTCTCCAGCGCACCATTTGCATCTGGGCTTTGCTCAGAAGGAAGACTGACACCATTCGTCATTTAATGGGGCTTGATAGCTCTCTGACAACTAAACATGTTCTTAACAGCATTAAGGAATTTACAGGCAGCCGTGCCTAAGGCTACTTTTCTGCCCACTTCAGCTTAGTCAGCAGCAGTTGTAGCTGCAGCTCTCTGGGTGCCCGTAGGCAAACGAAGCATTGACATATAGTCAGCAGAAGTATTGTACCCCCTTTTAAACCAAATAGACTTACTCTGTCAACAGATAAAATTATTACAGCTATAACTGAAATCAAACAATTAACCATTATTCAATCTGGGCTTTTCCAGGCAATGTCATAATTAAGACCTCATGTATTTCCAAAGCAAAATATAAATGGTTTTATCTTGATTTGTTTTTATGGATTTTATACTATGCAGTAATGCTTACAAAAGAGCATAGGAGTTTACATTCTCACAGACTGTGGACACAGTCCCTGGGGGCACCGCAGGGACGTGAGTGAGCTGGTGTGTGCAGGATCCTACCCCTCCAGAGGGCAGATCTCCTGGCACAGAAGGGGTCTCAAGGACCCCCTTGGGGCAGGATGCAGAAGTGGCATGTAAAGTGCTAGACCAGGGAAAACTCTTAAGCATGGTTTTATACTTCACAGGAATCAGTGGGACTTAAGGGTTTTGGAGATTCAAGGTCTTACATTGCATCTTAACATCCTTCCGCATGAAAAAGCAGATTAAAGGTTCTCTGTATTTCCCTTGCAACCCTATCCCCAAGTTTGGCCGCAACTTCTTGTCATGATCCAAGAAGCAAGTGTTGCCTTTCGTTACGGCCTCAGCATTTTCTAGAAAAAGCATCCTGCAAGCCCAACGGTCAGAATCATGACATCAGAAGTGACCGTGTTCTGCGAACTCTTTCAGTTAATGAATAAATAGGCATTTTCTAGTGAAGAGATGTTTCCTAAAACAAGCCCCTGTCAATAAATACCATAGGCAGGTATAGCTGCCATGAGCAGATGTTATTCCCGTGCAGAACGAAGCAAGGAGGAGATTAAGGAACTCTCCATCCGTTTCTACCCTGTGCAGCACGTGGGGTATCCCTTAAAATACAGGTGTGCTCGCTGTTTCTCAGAGCCTGGGGAGACAGAGGCTGGCATAGGCATGGCAGGATGGAGCTGGACAGTCTGACTCAAAGTATATTGTTTGCTTGGGGAAGTAGGGGGGGCTGCAGGAAAAACCCCTTAGTAAATGGAGCATATGAATGAAGCCTGGTCCTGATGCCAAGTTTATTCTGCAGGCCTTGCTGGAGCTAAAAAAGCACATTAGACAAAACCATTATTGAACTTCTTGATTACATAACAATTTCCTCATCGTATTTCCAAGAATATTTAATCTATATTCAAACACCCTCCTACTCTCTCCCACACACCACCCCTTCTCCTTGCTATATCAGCTTCATTACTGAGTATGAAGACAGAAAAAGTATAGGGCATGTTGCCATGAGCAGATAGATCTCAGATGCTTACACTGAGATTTTAGAGCCATCTACGGGATTTGGACAGCCAGTTCTCATTAATTTTAATGGCCTTGAAAGTCTCCGGTCTTATGCCTTGACCTTAGTTAGGGTCTTTAGCAGTGCAAAGAAGAGGTAATCAAGCAATAAATATCACCCAACCTAAATGTTGGGTTAGTCCCTGCTGCGCCCGCTCTGTGCTGTCTGGGGGGTGGCATGCACAATTTTGCTGCCCGCAAACTGCTGCTACCACAAGCTCGAGAGAGACAGGAGATTTCTGGACAGACTGGCTTCTTTGCGGGAGCCTTCTTCCCCCCAGGGATGAGCACAGACCTTGCCAACACAAAGGATGAGTCCCTGGGACCACTCTAACCCAGCAAGCAGGATCAGGCCCAGTGCAGGTGGATATCTCCTGAAAGGTGTGCGGTAGAGGTTGCCTGCCTAGTTTTTGGGGGGATTTTGGAGGAGGTGGGGATTAATGGCTTGCAAGCGTGGCATCCATCCTGCCTCAGGAAGAAGCAGTTGCACACAAACTGGCTGTACTTACTCACATAATCAGCTTGCTTGTCTCATTTGCATGTGTAATGACCAGCATGTATGTACAATCATGTTAATCACTTGGAGGCAACTGGTTTAAATTCATTCAGAACCTTGCCCTGCCTGTCCTTGGGTTCTTTAGCTTTCACAAAGGAACCACAACAACAATCCAGAGATTCACTCAATACAAATCTTTGTGAAATAGTCAATTTAGTGAAGGAGAAGTTTTTTTCTGGAATCACAGGATCATAGAATGCTTCAGGTTGGAAGGGACCTTTAGAGGTCATCTAGTCTGACACCCCGAATCCTGCCCATACATACCGAGACTTGCACTACAAGCCAGTGCTGTCATTAGGAGACCATCCAATACCCTCTGCAAGACACCTAGAAAAGTACCTGATGGGAATTTCACAATTTATGGTGTGTTGCTACAGGTGAAATGCAAGAGTAAATACAGAAGCAAAGAGGAAGGGAACTACGCAGCTTCTGTCACGCAGTCTGTTGGTGGAAACGGGCTGAAATTTGTGCAGGGAAAAACTGGTCTTAAGCCCTGTCAGCTTTATGAGCAGTCTAAGGAGCGTCTGTGGTGCTCTGTGGTGGATACGTGCCCAGCAAGACCTGGCCTGTCAGGGCCCCTGTCGCTAGCACCGGTGGAGCCCATGTGAGGACGGTGGAGAACAGCTCTCATGGATGTGGCACCATGGATCCCCTCATGTCGTACATGGATCCCCTCACCTGCCTCCGCCACCGACGTGGCCTGTCCTCAGGCCAGTCATTTCAGCCTTTTGTGCCTCCAAATCTTTTTCCTATGCCTCCAAGGCTGCGAGTTTTCCATTGTTTTAGCTACGTGTTTTATAGGACCTACTGCAGACATGGGGCATCCAAGTGAGAAGCTCTGGATGTGCCTGCAGTGATGCTGGAGGTGCCTTCCCCAACCCCCATAACAAGTCACCATATGCCAGACGAGCCAGCAGTGCAGGGGGGCAGCCAGCTAGGAGGGGGTACAGCTAGCTCCGTAAGTAGGGACATGCACAGTTCAGCAGCACTCACAAAACCTAACAGGCCGCCAACGCTTAACTTTCCCCACCCTGTTCCTTTTGCAAGTCCGAGCCCGAGCTCTAGGGACCTTTCTGTGCCTGAGCCTGTTCAACCTCAGCTCTTTGATTGCCAACCCAAAACTTTTCACCAGCCCAAGGCCATGTTGTGTGGTTTTTAACGAGTCATGAAAGCTAGTGGTACACAGGAGGCCCTCTCCCCATGCTTGCTGCCATTTCAAACAGCAGTCAGCAGCTGGCTCGGCAGCGGGGTTTTGGGTCAGTGCTCTGGAGCAGGGACAACGGGCACTTTTTTCCAGTGGCCACTTGCCTAATCAGCTGGGGCCTCATTCTCTGCAGAGGGATCGTTCCTGCCCAAGTCCAAATTTGTCCCATTGGCTTTTCTTGTTAGGGAGAAGTGAACCTGGAAGACGAAAGGAAGGAGGAAAGGCCAGGAATCGAATGAAAAGGCTGCCTGCCACACAGAGCATCTCTAGGGGCGTTCTTGGTGGTATAAATGTCTTTCCTTCAGCTTTCTGTCTCTCATTACTGACAGTGGAAAATACAAAAGCTGCCAAGCTAGAGGTTCAGTATGGCCAAGGTAGGAAACTTTATTAGACAGACAGAAGGTGATTTCTATAATCTGAAATTCCAGACCGTAAATGCATCGGGATAGAGCCCTGTGCCACTGAATGCAGTGCTCATGCCTGACAGCAGCAGCTGGATCCAGTTTTCTGTGGACAACTGCTCCTTGGGTGGTTTTTGTTGGATGGTGGATGCTACCAGGACAAGGTATGCTTTAGAGAAGGAGAAGGATCCTCTAAACCCCGCTGGAGATATCTCATCTCCCAGGTTTTTTGTACTTTCCAACTGAAAGCGCTTTGAATACCTGAGGACAGTCAACTCACATTTAGAAGTTTTTCTTAGCCTGACAAGATTACCGAAGATGTATGATTGCAGTAGATCAATAAGGGGGAAAATCTGTATCTTAGGAGCACAGGTGACATCTTGCTGCAACTTGTGGGAGAAATGATAAATGTCTCTCTCTGTTTATTGCTTAGCTCCGTGGCTAAATCTGCTAAACCAAAAACAAATTTTACCCTCAGATCTCCTAGTTTTCAAATTTATGTTCATCTGGCATTGCCTTGATCTTCAAAGCAGGAAGGTATATCAAAGGAAACAGAAGGTTTGACACCAATTACTGCTGCTGAATGCCATCCACTGAATAAAGATGGAGTGTTAATATTTACACTGAAAGTGAAGGAGATAAAACACACTAGGTACATCTAAGTCTACAAATAAGCCCTTCTGTGTATAGTGGGCAGAGATAAAGCCAAGCAAAAAATCTGAAATTACCATTGAAAACATCCCAAACACCTTCAGAAATGCTGGGCTGTAAACAAAGAAATGACAGCAAAACCACTAAAAGAGCCTTCTAGGAAAGCAAATCAGGCTCCCTGCTTCTCGGGGGTATTACCTGGTCTTCAGGGGATGGTCTTTTGAAACAAACAACCATGCAGAAGTAGTTAACATGTAAATTTCTGAACATCTAAATTTCTCCCCAAAAAAGAGGAAAGTCTCTGAGCTTTGGAAGAAGGGGCAGGCATCTCAGGAGGACTACAAGGATGAAGCGAGGTCATGCAGAGAGAAAATTAGAAGGGCTAAAGCCCAACTAGAACTTAAATTGGCCAATTCTGTGAAAGATAATAAAAAATGTTTCTATAAATATATTAACAACAAAAGGAGAGCCAAGGAGAATCTCCCTCCTTTACTGGGTGCAGGGGGTGCCATAGTGACAAAGGATGAGGATAAGGCTGAGGTACTTAATGCCTTCTTTGCCTCAGTCTTTAATAGCAAGACCAGTTGTTCTCAGGGTACCCAGCCCCCTGAGCTGGAAGACAGGGATGGGGAGCGGAACAAAGCTCCCATGATCCAAGAGGAAATGTTTAGTGACCCTCTCGGCCAATTAGACGTACACAAGTCTATGGGGCCAGATGGGATCCGCCCAAGGG
>VYZW01004271.1:1267-24352 GCA_013401315.1 Balaeniceps rex
GCCGCACCTCAAATACTGTGTTCACTTTTGGGCCCCTCATTACAGGAAAGACATTGAGGTGCTGGAGAACATCCAAAGAAGAGCAACAAAGCTGGTGAAGGGTCTAGAGCACAAGTCTTATGAGGAGCATGTGAGGGACCTGGGGTTGTTTAGCCTGAAGGAAAGGAGGCTCAGGGGAGACCTTATCGCTCTCTACAACTACCTGAAAGGAGGTTGTAGCGAGGTGGGTGTCGGTTTCTTTTCCCAGGTAGCAAGTTGATAGGAAAAGAGGAAATGGTTTCAAGTTGCACCAGGGGAGGTTTAGATTAGATACTAGGAAAAACTTCTTCACGGAAAGGGTTGTCAACTATTGGAACAGGCTGCCCAGGGAAGTGGTCGAGCCACCATCCCTGGAGGTATTTAAAAGACGGGTTGACAAGGCGCTGAGGGACATGGTTTAGTAGTGGACAGGTACGGTTGGACTTGATGATCTTAAAGGTCTTTTCCAACCAAATGATTCTATGATTCTAATTATCTAGGGGTTTTACACCACAGCTATACCTGGTAGCTTTGAATATCTTGAAGGGATTGGCCTATGCCATCACATTGATCTTACTGAATATCATATCATATAAATGAGACCATAATCCAGAGAAATGGTAAATACACATGTGTGTGTGTATGTATATATATGTATACATTTATATATATCTATATACACACACACACACAAAAATTAATCTGATAGAAGATTATTTTATGTTCTGCCTTAAAAAAAATACAAAATATTGAAATTCTATACAGTTTTTTGCCAGACTTCCATACCCCAATTAATCCTGAAGTATGGACTAAATACTAAGTTGTGAGCTGCATGGGAAACTGTTCGTCTTTTATTAATATATTGTCTTCCTCATTTCAGTGGTAGCATATTCACTGACTTCATTATGGGAATGGTCAATCATGGCAAGAATAATCTCTTACAGAGAAATAGATTGTTTTAACAAAATGGTGCATTCCCCCTAGTTTTATTTTTAGACTAGAAAGACTTAATTAGTTTGGATTTTCCCTTCTTCCATTCCAACGGTTCTTGTGATTAAGACATTCAGTTAAAAATTACTATTGACTCATCAAACGTACTTAATGGGCATACTCAAGTGTTACCTCCTGGGAATTATGCTCCAGCTGTCCTACAAAACAAGGTCTGGATGGCAGGAATAGTCTATGGCAGTGTCTGTTTTATCTCAAGAACTACACCTCTCAAAACCAGCTAAAACCTTTCCCTCCAGCACAATTACAGCCCTGTTTAAAAAGTCTTAGACAGGTACAAGTTACTGGTTGAGGTTACAATTTTGCCCCCTAGAGTAATGGATCTGTTTCTAGGGTTAGAGATCCTGCAAGATCAGACCTCAAAGCAAGATAGGATTCAGGGCAGAGAAACAGTGAGAACACAGGGAAAGAGATTCCAAATTTTAACAGCCTGTAGGTGCATGCATCATTGTATTTAAAGAGTGAGAGTTTGCGGCTCTCTCACAATAACAAAGTCTTAGTCTGATAAAGGGACCCAGCACAGCTACTTGTTGCACCTTTCACTATACCTTCCATATCCACCAGCCCTGTAGAGATGCCTCAGGGCATCTCAGATGGTTTTTGTTACCTGTGCAAACACACATTTTTATTCCCTCAGACTCAAAAAATAATAATAATTTGATGTAATTGCCTTTTCTCAAGGCTGAATTTTTTTTTTTAATTTTCGTATAGATCCACACAGCCTAACAAAATCCCAGTTAAGGTCTATCCTTTGGAGCCTGCAGCGAAATCTTAGATGGGTTGCCAGTGCATTTTACACCAAGTGCATTTGAACAGTCACCTGGGAATACATGAGCACAATGCAACTTGAAAAGCAATAAGGGGAAGGACCAGAATGTCTGTCATGGGTAAAATCTAATAACAGGGGGTCAGTAATACTCTGGGAAAAGTAAAATGGCTTGTCCCCGAGTCCAGATGGCAGTGGAAGCATCACACAGCACAGAATTAGTCTGAAATGTGCCGGTTCCAAACGAACATCGTTGTGTCTCAGAGTCAATAAACGAAGCATAAGAGCGCTCACTGAGGTTGTAGACTGAACCACCACACTCATTGCAGGGTTGCTATTATGGAGCTACCAACAAAAGCCTGGGCCAAACTGACAGTGCAGCAGTTTTAACCCTCTTCAGGTACTGTGAATTACTTGTGTGATGAGGAGCAAACAGTTACAGTGCTACAGATAGGTATGTCTAAATTAAGCTAGAAAGTTTCTGATAGCCAGTAATCTGCATTGTGCCCTCCTATTAGGGTCCAAATGCAATCCTCACAGCAGGTGCTTAGAGTCTACCCTGTCCTCCACAGAGAAAATCTTCTTTAAGAACCAGGCTGAATCACATCAGCGAAACTGCTGACTGATTCAAATAGATTTAAGTCTGATTCTTGGAGACTATTAGTCTCTAATGGTGCTCACCCAGCAGCACCAACTTTATGTGCAGGGATATTTATAAGAATAGATCCTAAATTAATGTGCATTGGCTTAAAGAATTCCCATTAAGGGTTGGGTCCCCAAACAGCAAATTTAAACCATGGAACAAAACAACAAAAGATACTCCCTTTCCTTGATAAGTTCATCAGGAGCATAGTTTATAAGTTGTACTCACTATAATTTAAAATATCACAGAATCACTGAGATGGGAAGGTACTTCTGGAGATCATCGAGTCCAACCCCTCCGGTCAAGGCAGGGTCAGTGAGAGCAGGTTGCTCACAGCCATGTACAGTTGGGTTTTGAGTATCTTCAGGGATGGAGACTTCACAATCTCTCTGGGCGACTTGTTCCAGTGTTTGACCACACACAGAGAAAAAAGCTTTTTTCTCATGTTTAAATAGAATTTCTACCTTTGCCTGTGTTCTTTACTCACCCCATCAGGTATTTATACACACTGATAAGATCCCCATGAGCCTTCTCTTCTTCAGGCTGAAACTGTACCAGCTCTCACAGCCTCTCCTTGATGCCCCAAGCCCTTAGTCATCTTTGTGGTCCCCTTGCTGGACTCAGGCCTCCTTGTCTCTCATACTGGGGAGCCCAGCATTGGACACAGCACTCGAGGTGTATCTCACCAGTGCTAATTAGAGGTGAAAGATCACCTCCCTCAACCTGCTGATGACTCTCTGCCTAATGAAGCTTGGGAGGATGTTGGCCACCTCTGCTGCAAGGCTCAGGTTCAACTTCTTGTCCACCAGGACCCCCAGGTCCTTCTCTGCAAAGCTCCTTCTAGCTGGTTGGCCCCCAGCGTGCACTGATGCTTGGGGTTATTCCTCTCCTGCTACAGGAGTTGGCATTTTCCCTTGTTGAACGTCATGAGACTCATCTCTGCCCAATTCCCCAGCCTGTTGAAGTCCCTCTGAATGGCAGCACACCCATCTGGTGTATCAAACACTTCGTATCATCTCCAAACTTGCTGAGGGTGCAACCTGTCCTCTTGTCTAGGTCATTAATGAAGATATTGAACAGTATTGGCCCCAGTATTGATCCCTGGGGTACAGCACTAGTCAGTGGCCTCCAGCCAGGCTTTGTCCAGCTGATCACAACGCTTTGAGGTCATTCAGCCAGTTTTCAATCCACCTCACTGCCCATTCACCTAACCCCCCCATACTTCATCTGTTTGTCTATGAAGATGTTATGGGAGACACAGTCAAAAGCCTGCCCACACCCAGTCATTTCATTATAGGTAGCTATCCATTTGGTCAGGCATGATTTCCCCTTCATAAACCTATGCTGACTAGTCCAAATCACCTCCTTGTCCTTCCTATGTCTGGAAATGGCTTCCAGGAGGATTGACTCCACCACCTTTCCCGGGATCAAGGTGATGTTTACCAGCCTGTAGTTCCCTGAACTCTCCTTAATGCTCTTCTTAAAGATAGCAGTGAAATTTGCTTTTTTTCAGTCTTCAGGAAACTCTCCTGCTCACCATGACCTTTCAAAGATAATCAAGAGTGGTCTCACAATGACATCAGCCACATCCCTTGGCCCTTATGGGGGCATCCCTGCAGGCTTGGACAGTGAGTCTATATTCCTCGCTGGTAACCTGTTCCCGCTTCCACCTCTTGTATGTTTCTTTTTCATGCTTGGCTTTAGTCTGGAGCTCCTTGTTCACCCATGCAGGCCTCCTGCTGCCTTTGCTTGATTTCCTGGATGTGCGGATGAACCATTCTTGAGCTTGGAGGAGGCGATTCTTGAAAATCAATCAGCTCTCCTTGAACCCTATTCTGTTCAGGGCCTCCCAGAGAATTCTTCCAAGCAGATCCCTGAACAGGCTGAAGTCTGGTCTACTGAAGTCAAGGCTTGTAACCCCGTTTTTGCTTTTTTCCCTCTTCCTGAGGGAAAAACTGAACTCCACCCTCTCATGGTTACTGCAGCCAAAGCTGCCCCTAGTTTTCACGTCTCCATATGGTTCCTCCTGGTTTGTAAGTATGAGGTCCAGCAAAGCATCCTCCCTCATCAGCTCCTCAATCACCTGTCAGCAAGTTGCCATCAATGCACTTCAAAAACCTTCCGAGTTGCTTGTGCTCTGCTGTGCTGTCCCTGCAGCAAATATTGGGGTGACTGAAGTCCCCCATGAGGACCAGAGCCCGCGAACCTGAGGCTTCTTCCAGATGTCTGAGGAAGGTCATAATATGTAAGAATATTTCTAATACCAAGGAAAAAAGACGTTCAGGAATAGATTCAGTTTAAGTAGCAGATCTATCTAAGTTATTTAGGTCATTCTGGATTAGGAGCCTTACAGTAGTCGCCCATTATAAGAGAAATTAAGCAATTTATTCATACAGCACTGTCAGCTGCAATCCTCTTTGCCTCATTTGTCTCCTGCTGCAGCTGTCTCAGAGGGGATGGTGTGCACAGCAAAGCTCTTGGGAATAGACTGAAAAGAAAAATACTGAATAGACTATATAATAATGTTTGATATGAAATAATGAACACCAAGAGGGCCTGATCCTATGTGGTCCTGACTATTTCATGGAAGTCATGAAGTATCCACAGTGCCTGGCCAAGTCAGAAAAATTTAAGACCTCTGGGTGTCTCAGAAGAAGAACTCAGAGGCTTCTAATAGCTGACCAATATGCTGAATTAATCAGATTATCGGTGCAATGGGTTTATAGACCAGTTCATATTGCAGTCAAGTCATATTCATACTCCATTGTCAGTAATTTTTGCATCTGAAGAGGCTGAAAAGCAGTCATGGACAAGGAGATGCTTAATTATGAGATTCCTGTTCACGGGCATGAAGGTGAGCCATGCAGTACTGTGGGGGCTCTCAAACCCTACAGTACTCCAGGCAGTTTATCTGTGCAAAATGTCGTTATCGGTAAATGACACATGCTGACCTGCTGTTACATCTGCAACAGTCCCCTTTCGCTGTTATTTCTGACCCACGTTTCTCTTTCTAGTCTCTCTCTATGGCAGGCTACAAAGAGGATTGCTAAACCCTTCAACAGCCAACAGATCACACCCCGAAGCACTCACGTATCAAGTCTTTTGTTCAGTCCAAGCGAGTCTTTCTTTTCAGAGAAAATTAAACACCCACTTGGGTTGAGGAGAAGGAAAACTGGTATCCTCAGGTCTCATCTCAGCTGCAGATGCTGCTACATCCAGCATAGCTGAGCTGTGGGAAAGCGAGCAGTGACTTCAGCTAGCTGGATAAAACCCTATAACATCTAGCACTGGATGCATTACACAGAAACAAGAGGCTAAAATGCCATCAAAGTTGCATCACTGGTGACAGGAACGATGTTCCCTTGATTGCTAAAGCAAGTTTGCAAGAACAGAAGTGCTGTTAGGAAGGTACAGAGAGTTTTACAAATCCCAAAATGATCCATTTGGGGAGGGGTAGCCTTTCTGGTCACTTCCGTGGTGTCTTGATCATGCTTGGCCACCATGCAATAGTCTGGTGGCCAGTGCCACCAGTGCCATTAGCTTCCTTTTTCTGAGGCCCCACTGACAGTTTTCATAAAGAAAGTATTGATCCTACAAAGCCGTACTCAGAAGTAGAAAAAAAAGGCTGACAGACTTATGAAAGTTATTATAAGCACCATCAAAAGGCTCTTAAAAAAAAAAAAAAAAAAACCAAAAAAACCCTTAATCTTGAAAAGAGCTGCAAAAGGCACAGAAGTTTTGCAAAACACCCAGTGCTAATGGCAATTTTCAACACCTATCTGGGATGCTTAGTAAGTTCTGCTACCTGAGGGTATCTGTCTACCCAAAAAGGGAGGGCAGATCCTACACTCTTACTCGTAGAGACTGATGTTTTGTGGCCTGAACAGTTGCATTGAAACCACTGACATTGCTCAGGAAGTCAGGATTTGCTCACTGTAAGTAACGTTTATCTGCCCAAGAATAAAGTTCTTGAAATGATGATTTCCTGAACTTCCACCTTGTTTTCTCTCTTCCAGTGACAATTTAATATTTGCCGAAATTCACTCTAGCTTATTGAAGAGTTTTCCATGGTTATTCAAGATTCAGAATCACAGACGGACACAGCGGTACCCAGTCATTACCGACGCTTACTGTGTCTTATCACAGCCCAATCCTCAATATTTAGATGTAAAAGCAACATGACTAATGACCCAGTTTAGAGAATTTCCAAATAAGCAGCAACCTCTTCCCGTTACTGATTGCAGAGAGGCAGAGGCATATTGAACTGCATACCTGTTGCCTTTCAGGGACACATCACACTGCCATTCACAGGAGCAACAGAAACGTTATTATTGCTCCCTTTAAGAGAAAGGTCAAGAAAGAATGGAATTGTTTTATACCTGCAGAGATGAGGGTTGGGTTTTTTTTTAGAAAAAAAGGTTTTTTTGTTCCCCTTTTTCTTCCTAAGAAAGTATAATGATTCTGGACATTTTTACACAGAAATATATTAGTGCCTATTGTTAACAATAATAAAAAAATCATTTCTTGAGGCACATTATAAATGTATTGCCACAGCATTTCACTTGCATGAGGAGCTAAGCCTGAGATCTGACTATATGTCCATACTGTCCCTAGTTACAGCAGCTTTTATTAATAACATAGCAAAGCTAAGAACCCTCACTTGTACTTGTTCTTAGCCAGAACCAGGATCTCATTTTTCATTAATATAACCAAAAAACATACTGTTTCCCCAGGACTAATGTCTCCTTGCCCCACACAGACAAGGGAATGATCTGTTCTGACTGAAGACTTCTGCTGACTTCACGTGGTGATGATGTTGCTGTGATGACCAAATACTGCCCTCATGCAGCCCACACAAACCAACTGCAAAACGTTGTCAAAAATGTCAAACATCAAGAAAAGCCATATCCTGTTCAGAGCAAGCATTTCTTATAAAAGTGGTGGACATTTTTGCCTGATGAAAGGTTTAACGGAGTAGTCTCTTGACCAGAGAACCAGCTCCTCACGTGGTGTATTCCAGCCAGGCTATATCAGAGTTTCTGCCCCAAAAAACTCTCTTTTGCTTTTAGATGTGCAATGCCTCAGTGGAGCACATAGGTCTGCATGTTCCTCCAAGAGCAGGACCAGGCACTGAGCTGACCATTACACAGGACAGGACTCCTGTGTTGGCCACATCAGTCAATGTGACTGCACCTTTTCTCAGCCCACCAAGAGGAACTGGGATGTTAAAGGTAGGTTTCAGTACAACAGGATTTAGAACAAAGCCATGTTTTTGGGAATTCAGAGAGATGAAAATATGTCCACCGTCTCCTTGCAGCACAGGTTCACATCCCTTGAATCTTGCTCACAGCAACTTTCTGAACTTTCCCCACTCTCAGCAACCTCTGTGTAGGCTCCTTGGGACACCAAGAGAAGACCTTTTCTTGCTGTCCTCTCTGAGACCTGGCTGTATTGGCTGTCTTTTCCCCTTTTGATCAGTCCCCCCTCATCCTTCAGGCTCTCCCTTTGCAGCTTCTCCTTCCAGAGGTCTCTCCTTGCCCACCACCCTTACTCATGCTCCAGGGAAGAGGCAACTCAAATGTCCTTCCAGAAGGAACCACTTGACACCAAAACAGCAGCCAGGAGGCCACTTTTCTTCCTGTTGCCCAGAGACAAGACTTTGAAAAGGGAATAAGACACATAAAAGTGTTTATAAAGACAGTGCTGGGCTTGAGCTCCTTCCACCTTTTAATGCTCATTATTTAGCCTGCTCTTGGCATAGCGCTTCAGCGCTCTACAAGAAAGGCTCCAGTGCGCTGAACGCTGCTCAGACTCTGGGTGGTGGCCAGGCCTGGTCCTGGAAGCCTTATCTCAACAGGCAAGACAAGACAAGCTTAGAGATAAAGACGGTAAGTAACACTGTGTGGATCTCAGTCCATCTGGTGAAGGATTTCCAGATTGGGATGTTTGGCCGCGTTCTGAACTGTAAGAAAAGAGAGAAAAAAGTCCTTTCTGTTTGTGTGTGTGTGTGTATATATATATATATATATATAAAAGGAATGCCAGGACATGATGCTGAGCAGCTGAAACTTTACATTTTTCTCAAATCTTCCCTTTTTGTAGCTTTCTATGAACACATTACAAAATAAGAAAAAAATTACCAAGTAATTCAGAAATGCCAGAATGGGTTAGCTTTTTACATTTTTTGACCACTTTTATCCTGTTTTTAGCACCCTTTTCAAACAAAAAAAAATCCTACCCATTCTGGAAGTCATTTTAGCAATGAGACAGATGCCCTTTCCACTGGGAACCAGGCTCCCAGCTATGAATTTTTACTTAATTTATAACATGTGTAAGAGGGCCATCGCTTGTCATGGCAGAGCCAACATTTCTTTTCTTTGTAGAATTGGGATTGTGGGGAAGGGTGTAAACGAATTAAAATGATTCTATGATTCTATCTTCTCCCAAGTAGCAAGTGATAGGATGAGAGGCAATGGCCTCAAGTTGCGCCAGGGGTGGATTAGATTAGATATTAGGAAAAACTTCTTCACGGAGAGTGTTGTCAAGTATTGGAACAGGCTGCCCAGGGAAGTGGTGGAGTCCCCATCCCTGGAGGTATTTAAAAGATGGGTAGACGAGGTGCTTAGGGACATGGTTTAGTAGTGGACAGGTACGGTTGGACTCAATGATCTTAAAGGTCTTTTCCAACCAAATGATTCTGTGATTCTATGTTTCTACGATTCTAAAAGGTAAACATAAGCTTTGCCATACGTGATCGTTCATAGGTTCAAAACACCACACAAATTAATGCTGAGGAAGGGAGCTCTACTGGGAGACCTGTAGCTGAACTCTTAAGCCAGAGCTTTTGTAGTAATTAACATTGGTTCCCTCTAGCAGCAGCGCAGCAAAAACTCAATGCAAGACGCATAGGAGGGGAAAGTGATTTTATTTTAAAACGTACAGCAACACTCTCACACCCACCTTCTTATAAGTGCCATGCTGTATGTTCAAATAGCTGGTATACCTATACCCATGTATATCCCAGTGCCTTAGCCAGGTTTCCTTGCAGCAACAGGAAGGAAAAGGGATGCCGGCTACCCAGCCCTCATCATCTCCTCATCCCTAGGTTAGCCTTCAGGCACTGGTTTTGGATGAGTCTTTCTTGTACTGTTTTGGATCTGAAAATTGCTGTGATCTTTTGCCTCTCCATTCTGTCCCACTTCTGTGAAGCATTAGGATTTGCTTACTAAAGTATCTAGTCTTTTTACCTGCATGCTGCTGAAAAGGATCTGTCCTCTTCTTCTCGACATCACCTCTTAATGGCATAGGTAGGTAGGTGATCTGTCTTTTTTTTAAGATTTCTCCTTCTTTTAGGCTGTCCCTTGCTTTAGGTTGCCCTTTGTTACCTGTTCTGGGTGTCCTGATGGGCTTCATGCAGATATGTTGAGACCTTAATATGCTGCCAACCCAGGTGCCATTGGCACCTGCCTTTCCTACAGCCCATCTTCATAGAATCATAGAATCATAGAATCATAGAATCATAGAATGCTTTGGGTTGGAAGGGACNTCAGGTCGCTCAGAGCCCTCTCCAACCTGACCTTGAATGTTTCCAGGGATGGGGCCTCCACTGCCTCTCTGGGCAACCTGTTCCAGTGCTTCACCACCCTCACTGTAAAAAATTTCTTTCTTAAAAATTCCTTCCTCATCTTCTGCCATCCCTCCTGGTTCTTCCACACCCAGATGGTCCCATTCATTTTCCATTTCGAGCAGTTTTAATGCTGCTATTACAAACCTCTACAATCCTAATGGATAAGAGAGAGCTAACATCAAGTTCTGTTTTGCCAGACTCTTTAATTAAAAAGAAAAAAAATCACCCTCTCAATGATACAGCTGAAAAATCAGCCCCCAACAATTAGGAAGATGCAATCACCCTATTTCTACTTCTTTCCTCAGGGCAGCACACATGGAAAATATATACATTCTGTGAAAAGAAGCATCGCATTGCTTATATTTTATCATCCCACTGCTGAGTTTTATGTATTTGATTTGGCCTTTTAGTCAATTTCTTGTAATTGATTTCCCCACACACACACACAACCGGATGCAGTTTCCTGCAGTTATTATCCTGCTGAAATTTAAACCTGTGCATATAATCCCAAAGTTAATAGAGGGCTTCAGAGGAGGAGGGAGAAATGTAACTGGGTGGCAAAATTCACAGCCTCAGCAGCCTTATTAATGTATGAGATTTAGAAGGAAATCTTTGTGTAAAGCGACGGTACAGTACAGACTGCAGACTTACTCACCCGATCTGCAAATGTTCGGCTTTTGGAGTATTCCTGTTTATGCCTAAACACTTACAAGGTGAGGTGACAGGGTCCCAAAATAGGATCAGGATTTTAAGTGGGCTTAAGAGATTTGCCAGAACCTTGATGCAGAAGTGGGGCTGGGAGCAAGAAGTAGCGCAGTAGGACCAAGAGCAGAGTAGTGAGCCAAAAGTCAAGAGACTGTTGCTTTGGGTATCCCAGTTTCCAGGTGAAGTAACAGCCTCCCATATGTCATGGCATGTCTGCTTTCAGGAAGGTTTATCTTCTGAGATACTCTAGTTTCCTTCAGTCATCAATGCTAACGAGAGGAAAAGTCTTAGGGAACCCCATGTACAGTCCAGACCAAAAATCCTATTTATTCTGGCTAAATGTTAAACAGAACAATAGAAGAGGCCATCACTTTAAATTATATTAGTCACAAGTGTTGAATAAGTAAAGAGAGTAACAGAAAAGGTAATTAAATGAGGTTTTAAAAAATCCACATGCTGTATATATTGTATTTCCTTTGTTAAATATAATCGTAAGGATTCTGTACAGTTACTTAATATTTTTGGAAATTTTTCCCATATTACATACAGAGCATCAGGGTTGGAATTGCTGGACATTTAAGAACGCACAATGTTTTCCAAACTTCTGAAATCCTCCTAGGGCAAAGACATCACTTTTAATATCTGTGGTGCTTATGACAGTACTTAAAATTTATCACCTGTTGTATTGCTAAAGTGGTATCAGCCCTTCTACACAGCCCTTAAAGATATTCTCTGCTTAATGAGGTAAGTCAGACGTCCCAGGGATCACTTCAAGTATAAACATGCATATATATCTTAAAGTGCAAAAAGCACAATGTGCTTGGTGAAGAAAGCTAAACCATCAGCCTATTGAGATGTTACCACAAGAGAGAGATATTAATTTAGCTTGCGCATCTCATGCTGTCCTGGTTTCACCTGGGATAGAGTTAATTTTCTTCCTAGTAGCTGGCATAGTGCTGGGTTTTGGATTTAGTATGAGAAGAATGCTGATAACACACTGATGTTTTAGTTGTTGCTAAGTAGTGCTGACACCAGTCAAGGACTTTCAGCTTCCCATGCTCTGCCAGGTGCACAAGAAGCTGTGAGGGGGCACAGCCAAGATAGTTGATCCAAACTGACCAAAGGGCTATTCCATACCATATGACGTCACGATCAGTATATAGAATCATAGAATCATAGAATGCTTTGGGTTGGAAGGGACCTTTAGAGGTCATCTAGTCCAACCCCCCTCCAGTGAGCAGGGACATCTTCAACTAGATCAGGTTGCTCAGATATAAACTGGGGGGAGTTGGCCGGGGGGCAGCGATCACTGCTCGGGGACTGGCTGGGCATGGGTCCGCGGGTGGTGAGCAATTGCATTGGGCATCACTTGCTTTGTATATTCTTTTATCATTATTATTATTACTTTCTCTTCCTCTGCTGTCCTATTAAACTGCCTTTATCTCAACCCATAGGTTTTACTTTTTTCCCCTGATTCTCTCCCCCATCCCACGGTGGGGCGGGGAGGGTGAGCAAGCGGCTGTGTGGTGCTTGGTTGCCGACTGGGGTTAAACCATGACACATGCTAAATAGGATCTGCTGGATCAAGTCAGCTGATCCAAATTAAACAATTAGGAATAATTGGCAGAAGTACATGTCAGTGTCTTTCCTCTTACAGATATAGAAAAATTCTGCATATGCACATGCCTGCTCCTCTATAGCCCATACAGAGATGCTTCAACCTCTCCTCCTCCTGCCCCATCTGTCATTCAGAGGGAACAGATAAAAACTGATGCTCCATTAACATACTGCACCTGACCATCTCCTAATGTTGCGGGTCATTAATAACTTCCCAGCTGCCATTAAGTGCTTCTTTTTTTTGGAAACCTAAACATACACACTCACACACAAGCTCACACACTGCTTCAGCCTACAGCACCTCCAAAGCCATAGCAACCGGCAGAGAAACCTCAGCTTGCTTGAGCTGTGCTCCCCGACACCTTCTTTTCATCGCACAAGACACCCTGGCTCTCAGTCAAACAGGGTGCAAGCCTTTTCACTTAAAATTAATTGTTCAGAAGGGGTAGCCAAGCATGTTTAATTATTTCATACTGTAGTTAAAGCTTCCACCTTTTCTTTGGTTATCACAAGCTGCCCATATCGTTCCGGATACGGAAAGGAGTTGTTGTCTTTTTAAATATCCTTAAATTCGAAATTCAAGGTTCAAATTGAGATCAATTTTTTTTAAAAGTAGCTAAAGATACGTCTACATGTATAACGCGCTGTGGTGGGAGAAACCGGAGTTAGCTGTGAATCAGTCTGGGTACAAGAGTGATAGCACCCACAGGCTTTCTGACCTAGCTGACACACTTTATTTTACAATTCAAGTGTTATTTTGCTCTCAGCTGAAGTGCTGCAAATGAGGGAATTAGTAAGGCTGTGCTGAGACACTCAGCAGGGACGGGCACCTCTGCACAGCACCTCAGGCCACCTGCGACCCAAACGCCCCGCAGCCGTCCCTGCCCCGTTCCTGCAGCACCCCACAGCTCCCACAGAGTCCTGGCAGACCTGGACACAGACCCTCCCAAACCTCTCTCCTCACCCGCTGCTGCACCACGTTTCTGAGAGGCTCCCGGCGTCACACAGCGCTCTTCAGCACCTTCTGGAGCCTACACCATTTCCTACGTTATTTCAACCCAAAGTGAGACAGTCCCAGCTATATCCAGCGGCTCTATCCCTGCTGGTTGTCTAGGGCAGAGTTAAGTAACTCCCATCCATTGAGGTGAAAGTGAGATCAGTGATAGCTTTGATGTTTTAAAGGGAATTTTAAGACACATCAGAAACGGCTTTTCTGAAGAAATTAATGATTTGGTTGGGAAAAAAAACATACTATGGTGTTTGGGAGGGGAAGGGAAGAATGAGAAAGTGAAAACTGAAAATCTTGGTAAAGGATGCTGTTTTGTAAACTGAAACCACTGGGAAAAAAGCTTCCTTAGTCCATCTTTTTTTTTCTCCTAAAAAAAAAAATCAGCATTTGTCCCTTTTTATATACAAAAATTGAGAAAAAATGCCTTTCAAAATTCTCCATTTGACATCTTTGCATCTATGCAATTAACAATACCTACAACCTTGTTTTAATCACACCTTGAAAGCCAAATAGTTGGGAAATACAGATGAAAATCTTCAGAGGTTGTAGGAAGTCTGACATTAGCAGGAGAACCTTTTAAAGCAGTCCAATGATCTTAACTCCACTTTACAAACTAGTGCTAAGCCTCCAGCAATGGAGAGGAAAGCAATGGATGGGAGTGCCGCTCATTTTAAAAAAAAAAAAAACAAACCAAGCAGCTATCAAAGTATAATGATATATTATCATTTTAATAAGCTCCCTTGGTGCACATTGTGGTTTTCCCTGTCTTCTGAAGACCCCTGGACCATTACAACGCTAAAATTACTTACTCCCAATTTCAGCCATTTGAACAAACCTAGGAAAGTGTCTCTGCTGTCACTTTATATGCAGTTTACAGTGCAAAATTCGACTGACAACTTTGGAAGTTAGAAGTCACCTTGTGTGTCAAGTCCTCAGATCACAGAGCAAGAAGGAGTCATGATGATCTGGCCAGGTCTCCTTCATAAACCAACTGCAGGATTCCCTGAGCAATTCTTGTGCCAGGGGAAGTGCTCATACTAGAAAATCACCCAGCTCCAGCAATGGAGGCTCCACCACAACCCTTGATAGATTTTAAGGATTTATTATGCTCGCTGTTAAACAGCTAGAGCTTATTTGTCCTCTGTATGTATTCATTTTCAAAACACTGAACTTTTAATGTCTGTTTGCTAGGCTGATGATCAGCTGTTTCCCCTGCAAGTATTTATCAGCCATGACATTATCTATAAACCTTCCTCGATAAGTCAAATAGATGGGGCCCCTGCTTGTTCACTGCAAGGTATATTTGCCAAACCTGTTAATTGTTGTCCTGAGCGATAGCTTGTTTCCCATTTTAAGCTACTCCAGGTAACTCCATCATTTATAGCTAGAAGCCATCTAAGCCAACTATAGCCTCTTAAAAAAGGTTGCAGCGACCCACGTCTCTCCATTTTGTCTATTTTGTGGGCAGTAGTTTATTTCCAGTCTTCTGTACTCCTTACAGCCAAGCTTAGCCCTGCTCCTCAACTTCCAAGGAGCTGGCAGGATACCACTGGATGAAGCTGTGTCACAGCCTGCACCATCACAAAGTGGAGCGGTACCTTCTGACTTCTAAGTTTTACCAACTCTTGCAGTTGCATCCCTTATGGCCTGCGGGAAGGAGATGCTCTGGCTGCACTTCAGCCTGTGGCTCCCAAATGTACTTTCTGTACTTGGCCCACAATCCCAAACAAAGGTTGAGAATCCAAATACGTCACGTTGGCCACTTAACTAGCTCTGTCAGATTGACTGACATTTCCCTGTGCAACTCTGAAATATAGAAAGCAGGGACGTTCACATACCGCAGTCAGCCAGAGGCAAACAAGTCTGTCTGATGACAGTCGCTGGAGGTGGTGGTGCTGACAGACCGCTCTGAGAACTCTCCCATCCTCACGTTAGCACCAGTGCAGCTGCCACACACGAGCAGCAACAGACAGATATGAGAATTTCTAACAAAATAACACACAATCTTATTCAAAACAGATGTAGCTAACTTGACACGAGGCATGGTGAACAGCAAGTATTTTTATATTTGTAGTGCCATGAGTGTCAGCAGCAGTTTGATGACAATGAGTTGATTTCCTTAATGGCTGAAGGATAGTAAAAATAGTAAGAAATACCTAGCTTTTATATCCTTATTCTCAAGCTAATCTCAAGTGCTACAGACACTTCATGAAAATACCTGCTTATTAAGAACTGAACTTCCAAATGCATGGGATATCCGTGTAGTGGAACCACAGGCACTCAATGGTACGGGTGGCAGGACAAGCCTGCAGATCACCTACACAAAGACCATCTACTGCACCTCATGAGAGTTTATATTGGTGTCAACACGGCTGCTTATGTACAGAGAAGCTGTCATCCAAATTAGGTCAAGCTGTGTAGCTGTAACATCAGCATAGCAGGAAGCTTGCTGCTGGCATTGCACTGCAGCCAACGTAGTCTTGTCTCCTATAATGAAAGCACAGACGACAATTTCTTCCATCCTTGATTGTTTCAAGCAATTTTCAGCTTTAGTTTTATTGCTATAATTCAAATCAATACCTCGAAAAAGGGTAGTGGGTGACCTCAGTTTTTTATCGGCACATGAACTATCACACCATTGTTATGCCTGATAACGCAGCAGACACAAACCATGCACATGCACTGTTGGGGGAAAGCAGTATTGCCTCTCCTACCCCAGTAAAACGTTCCCCAAGGAAAGCACGAGTATGGGAGAAGGGGGAAGAGGGGAGAAGCGCAAGAGAAAAGGTGTTGTGTGCTTGGTTGTGTATTTCAGGCAAACAGGTGTGTGGGAGAATTGCAGCTGCTACCAAGGGATTAAGTCCTCATGGGACTCTCAGTTTTGCAGCAATACCAAATAATCCAAGTGGGAAGGAACAAGGTGAAAGTGCCCTTGCTCCCCCCCAAAACCCATTTCCCTCAGCTAGAACGATCCAATGCACAATATAAGCTATTGATAATTTTTGGCAGGGGGTTCAAAAAAAGAATAGCTTCATAGGTTTGGCTGTTCTTTCCCTGCCCTTCAATTTGAACAAACTAGAGTCAAGCAGTTCTTGTGAAATTCTGCTACTGAAGTAAAAGGGAGTTTTCCCTCCTAAGTTAAAGGGGATATTTTGATTACAGACAACAGCTCCATTTTTCTTGTTTTATTTTCCTACATCCTAAAAAGAAAAACAATTATTTCTTACATGAAAATACTACCTACTTTGGTAATCTTCTGTTAAAATAATATGTGACCAAAGAAGTCATCTTCTACCCCTGAAACTGGGACTTGCCTCTAAGCCACTCCTATTTACTCACGTGAAGAACAGCAAAGACCAGTGCTGCATTAACCAAGTACCATGTTGAAGCTGAGTTTCATCTAGAAAGAAATGGTTAATTCCAAGAGTTGCAATGCCTCTCTCAACTCTATTTTTCTACCTTGTCTATTTGAAAGGAATAGGGCAAGAGATTAACAGAGAGGACTTAAGCAGGATTAGTGGGGAATTAGCCAATTTACTTAATGAATTGTCCCATATCCACAGCAAGGACTACTAAACTCCTGGACAACGTTGCTTGATGCTGCTTTGAGAATCTTGGCCTCAGCTGGATGATTCCTAGTTCCTCTCCCCTCTCATCCTCCTTCCCCACCAGTTTAGGTCCCGCTGAAGTACAAAAGTTCTTGACAGGAAGTTCAAAACTTAAGACAGGTCACTGAAATAAAGAGCCAACTACTTCCACAAGTACAAACTCCTATAGGAGTGGGGTAATTTTTATTGAACTCTGAAATGATCAATTGCAAAGCACAGAAATAAAATCCAGGACTGGAACATTTAGTAACAGCCTGAAATGTAGAATTGATTTTTATTGTCATAAGGGTTTGACATGCAGTTTTTGCAGGACACTTAAAGCTTTAAAATTTCCTTTTAATCAGTGTAATTGCCCATTCCCTTCTTAATACACACTTATGTTCTAAATTGCAGTGACTTCCCGATTTCTGAAAAGTAAGGCACTACAGTGTCCTTTCAGAGTAGTTACAGATTATCATAGCAGATGCTTTCCTCTGGGATCTGAAGTTCAAGACTGCCCACAGAAGAAAACGCAACCGGTGACTGAAGATGTATATCCAGTGACGAATAACT
Source organism: Balaeniceps rex (assembly GCA_013401315.1). NCBI lineage: Eukaryota > Metazoa > Chordata > Aves > Pelecaniformes > Balaenicipitidae > Balaeniceps > Balaeniceps rex. The sequence goes on from VYZW01004271.1 coordinate 18,821, forward strand.
ATCACCACTGCTACCAAAACAGCCATTGCATTCTGGGTGATCTACTGTCGGACTTGAGAGGAAGCCTTCAGTGCACAGAGCAGAGCTAACAGTGTTCATCCTCTCACATAGGAAAACTGTTCACTCTATTCTGGAAAATTTCATTAAAGCTCCCCTGTTCAAGATAGGGGACAGATTTTATCCGCAGTTTCTAACAATCGGTATGTTCTTATGGCTGGGGACAAGGCACTGGATGGGTGAAGACCTCTGCATTTATAATTTTGGAATAGGAGTTGCAGCCACTGCAATGCTTTCAATTGCACATTCATCAGTGCCACGGCGGATTCTGAAGTAACCATCTTCTCCCCATGAGGTGCCCCAGCTGTTCTTCACAATCCAGAACTTCTCACCACTTTCTGGGTCTGTGCCATAGCCCACCAGCAAGACAGCATGATTCGTCAATTCAAAGGGATTGAAGTCATCCTGCAGCCCAGTGTGATGGTAGATCCCCTCTTTATAAAGCATGAAATCACTATAAACCTCAAAGGCAACAGCCATTGGCCCATGCAGAACAAGCTCTAGTTTCATCAGGGCTTCATTGCAGCCTCCATAGAAACCACCGACATAGTGGTACTCAGAAGTGTAGTAGTGGTAACAGCTGTGCTTGAAAGCGCATGGAGAATCATGGGCTGTGTAAGGGAAGCAGTCCTCTTCAACCACGCCAAAGTCTTGGACATACTTTCCAGCAATGAGGTATGGGAAGCCACCATCGCAACCTAAACGAAAAAATATCTCCTTATTCCCTTGGAGAGTTATTTGAGGTGGAAGACTTTGCTACTCAAATCTTTTGGAGTACTTTTAGATACAGTATTGAACACAAACGGCAGTGACCCCAGATAATCCTCATATCCCAGTTAGCTATAGCTAGCTTTCTGAAACACACAAGACAATTCACATCTGTGGGAGCTATACTGGGAACATTAATGCATGGACCACCTTCTCATCCAATTGCTCCTGACACTCCCCATCAGGAAGAGCAGTCAGTTACATGCAGTAAAAAGACCTGTCCTAACGCAGATACTGTCCTTTAGAAAGCTTTAGTCATTGCTTTTGCTCATCTCCCCCCGCCCCATATGCTCCTCCTCCCTCTGAATATTCTTTTGGGAGGATATTTGGTTCCACTCTTTCTAGGCTTGCATTGCAATTTAGCTATATTTTTAGCCCTGCTCCTTAGATATTCCCCATCTCCCAGGTAGATCTATGTAAAATCCAGTAACATCCTGAGCATGAGGCCACCTACTCCTGGTTCAATCCCATCCCTACAGTAAGGTGGGCTGATGACTCTGGAATATTTTCTGCAATCTTTCAAAAAAAAGAAGTACTATAAAGTATAGCCTGCCAGATACTTTATGAAAAAAACTAAAGCGTGGGTGATGGGGAAGGCATGGAAGTTTTTAATAGACTGCCTCCTTCTGCAGCATTATCATTACTGAAAGTTACCTTTGTATACACCAGTGTACTTACCCTGAGAATACTGGCTGCAAGACACAACCTGCTGAGGACTAAAGATTGGTTTCTGAGTGTTGTTTGTGAGGATACGTATTCTTGCTTCCAGCATTCCCATGGAGGAAAATGCGTAACAGCTGCCACATGAGCCTGAAGAAAAAGGAACCACAAAGAAGCAGTCAGCAACATAAACAAGGCAAGTCACCTGCATTCAGGTACAGCTATTGCTACAGTCCACTGAAAGAGAGTCAAAAACCTACTCGAGAGTGATTAGAACTTGAACTAGATAGAGCAAAAACTTCAAATATACGTTTAGCTTTTAAGAATGCAATTCAAAAAACCAGTTCTAACAACTTTTGAAGGAACACTGAGCTTATTCAAGAATAAGAGACAATATGTTGCTCTTCAGTGTTTTTCAGTAGTATCATTTAAGAGCTATGCTATTCCTTCAGCATGAACCTACAGGGACCACATTAGGAGGGCTGAGAAGGCTCATAACCTACTGCCTCAGACTATAACCCTTTATGAAGCACATACGCTAAGGGGCAATGAACTATTTTAAGTGAATGCTGACAATATTGCTCTAGATTATTTCAAGCTATCAATGGTTTTAATGCCGTAATTTCCAGTTGAAAAAATATTCCACCTCTAGAGCTACCCCTAAAATAACTGACTTTTGAGAGTCTAGTGGTATAAATAGCAGGTTTGATACAGTGGATTCATCCCAGCTCCCCTTACTTCCCAAGAGCATGTAATTTTTACACTGGCTTTTTAAAAGCACCTTAATTTCCCTTCCGTCTCCTGACAGAGAGTTAAGTCTCCGTACTTTTGCATCAAAATTTAGCATTGCTTCTAGTTTTAGGCCTCTCATTCTCTAGGAGCTTCCAGTAACACATTAAAAACCTTTGGAAATAGTATGACAAGCATCACGTGGAAGGACAATTACTCGGATGAGGTCCTATTTTATCTACTGATTATCACCAAGGTGCCCGATTTCCTTTTGTTTCCTGACAGTAGGAAAGTAAAATATTGCAGAACTATGAAAAGGAGGGAGCTTTGAGGAACAAAACAAAATACTTTCTCCTGAACTGTGTAGGTGTATAGAAACAGAGCTATTACAAAAGCAAGACTTCGTGAAATTGCACCTTCACTCAGTTAGACGTATCTCTGAAGAGAAGGGGCAAAATCAGCCTGAACATGAATGGTCTTTGCCCAGCAGGGCAAACTGAAGCAGTGAAAGGTGCCTCCCACTCATTGTACAGTCACAGCATCCAAGATGGGCCACGCTGCAGAACACTTTGTTGCATTTTATGTGCAAAAGTGTAAAAATTACAATTAATGCAACCATTTCAGTCTGAAGTCTGTTGGGGTGGTTGCTAAATTTCTTTCCTGCTACCACAGAGGCATTTGTGAGGCCCATAGCATGACAACCACACTGTATCAGCAGAGAGCCAGCACAGCTGCAAGAGTAGTTGCTTTTCTGAGACTTCCCCCAAATTCTCTTCCAGAGTCAGTTAAAGCTTTAGCCACATCACATTCCACTCACTCTACTGCAAAGGGCTGTTACATTATGAGAAATAAGGAGGAGACACAGCACACCTAGTGCAGAATCAGCTGACCAGGCTTTTTACCTACTTTGATCTGCAGAAAAAGCTTGCAGAAAGAAGTCAACAAGAAGTTAGAACTGCACTCTAAGGCTAATGAAACCTGTAGGTTCCCCTCTTCTCCCCTCAGTAAAGTTGATAACAAGCAAAGCAATGGCAGGGCTATCTTCAAAGATGACATCTCTTGGCTCAAAGATGCAGTTACTGCTCTATAAACAACCTGAGAACTCAACCTTTACTTTCTTGACTATAGGAAATACTAGCAGGGATGCTAACGTGCTGGCAGTAAATATTACAGTCCAAGACAACTGCAGTTGCATGAAGCCTGCCATGTCTCAAGGTATTCTACAGAGAACGCACATTTCCCTTTTAATTCTTGTCCACTTCGGATGCTGTATTTTTTTCTCTTCAGGGAAAGAGAAGTGACTCCACAAGCATATGAGATCTGGGAAGCCATGATCTTGTAATTCACACAATTCTCTCCGCACATGCCACACAACTGGCATCTTAATGACTGCAGCCTTCTCCCCCATGGCATTTTCTAATTAGTCACCTAATAATCTTAATGATATATAACTAAGTCTTTCTAATACCATCATTTTAATGAAGCATTGATATCCAGTGCCTCAGAAAAATCATACAAGCTACCATAAGACTTAATTTGTATGTCAGCACTACTTTGCACAAGGTCATCAGCTAAAATTCTTATTTAATGGAGCAGAATGCATATTCCACAGAAATTTAACATACTCAGCATGGATTCTGATTACAGGAAAAGTGTAGGCAGCTTTATTATTGGAAGCAACAGACTAGTTCTTATTTAGAGAAACTCTGAAGCAACACAATGGAGAAAGGGTAGGTTTGGGGACAAGTGTTCAACTCTTTGGAAGGTAAAAGAGCCCTTGGAATATTCACAGTTCAGAATATTCACCACCAGAAAGTACAGGACTCACATCTACGTAGGACCGTATCATTTCCTGTTGCCATCTTTCAGTGATGCTGTGTGTTAGCTTGTGAGCTACAACTCCGGAGTCCAGCTGGCAGAATTTGGCAGAAGAACTAAGCCATAAATAAGGGATCAGTGATTTAAGTGATTGCCTCCCCACCATGCTAATGTCATGTTCCCTTCCCCTCAAAGCTGCAACCAGATAGCTACCAGTAGATGTAAATTTATTTGGAAATGGTGGATCAGAGAAGGGACACATTAACCGAGTCCGCTCCTGGCCTCCAGTATGTAACTAGCTAATTCAGGTATCTCACACCAGTGCTATAAAAGCACTCCCTATAGAATATACATATACTAGAATGGCATCCTTTTAAGTCTACTTTGAGCTAAATACTTGCCTATCGCAGGGGCAAAGGAAAAAAAAAAAGCAGTTTTTACAAGTATGCTATGTTTATCAGTGTCCACACTTTTCATAGTGACTGACACCATGTCTAGCCATTTAAGTAACTCCTAAAGTTATCAGGGTGATAAGATTTGGAGGCAGTAAAAACAATTTTCATGGGTTTATTCATTAAAGCTGCATGATAATTTGCCATCAGCAGGAATTAGGGAAAGAATTAAATGTACATCAGTTCTGTCAGCATGCAGAAAACCATGACTGAGACTGTTTGGACAAAACTTGACAGCTGCCTTTATGCAGGGCACTGCGGTAATTGGCTTTCACTCCAGCAAGAGACACTGCTGTTTGGACAAGCCAGTACCACCCTCTATTTTGGCACAGTGTTGTCAGCCAGGACTCCACCCAGTTACTGGAGGCTATTCATAGTAAGATGCAATCTGTCAACTGCAAGACACTAGACAAAACCTTCTTGTTAACAGCAAATTACAAAGTACATCAAAGGAGCTCTAGAGCTAGCTCTAGCTGAAACTCTTCATTCAGAGTTTTGATTGATTTTTTTTTTTTTTTACCTTGATTCCGAACAGGGCTGACATAGTTGACACCATTCACGTTTCTCCAGTCCCAGGATTCTGGCAAGCTTGAAACTTTTTTGAGTAATTCAGGTGTTAGAGGTGCAGGCTTTGGTCTAAAGAGGAGAAAATGCTTCTGAGTAACACATCACACTCCAGGCAAAGAAACAATCATGTAATGCTCAGTTGTCATCTGGCTTCTACTAGTTGCACTTACTTCACACTAAGCAATTTGAAATAGTCTCCATCTAAGCTGAGTGGGTGTCAATCTCAAGAGATTAGTTTCAGCAGGATGCAAGACCTACTGAAATCCGTCGTTGAGGGAACTATATTATGAACTATCCACAAGCTGGTGAGGTCAAATACTTTTGAACCAATCTGAAGTGCTGAGGTAACTCTCAGTGACTGTAGCAACGCAATCTGCAACAGCTATTTTACACCTCTGCCATCATGAGGTATGTAGATTATCTGACTGCAGAAGGCACCTTGCCTTGTGTCCTGGTTTCAGCTGGGAGAGAGTTAATTTTT
>VYZW01004272.1:13392-28096 GCA_013401315.1 Balaeniceps rex
GCTTTCAAGATGGTCCTGTAGTTTCTTGCTGTACAGCTTCCTTGCTACCCAGGAAGGGTGGAATTAATTTATGTGAAAGGTTATATGATCTGTGCTAAGTGGGAGGTCAGACTATGTTCTTTTCTAAGAAAGAACATAAAATCTGTGTCTTACTCTTAAATGACAGAGTAATATGCTTGATAGGTTCCGGAGGATGCTTCATTTGTGGTTACGATATAGTACAAAGATAAGATCAGTCTTTGTAGCTGGATCCTGTTACGATGTGTGTGTTCAGTGGAAGGGCATTATCAGGAAAGACCTTTTGTCGCTCTAATTTTTCGCATGTGTGTGTACTAAGACATGCGTCCTGCAGGATGCACAGTTCTGCAGTCTCTCCTGAACTTGTTGCAAATTACGTCTTTTTCTACCACAGGCACGGAGGAAATAACATGGGTTGGAAGGATGTTCCAACTTTCTGTGAGAGGAGATGCAGTGGATGAGAAGTGACAAAATAATGGTTAAAGTGTATTTGCATTTGGGTTTGAAATAGAGAAATAAAAATTATGTTCTATATGAGCAATTCTGTAATTTCATAAAGTTATAAAACATTAATACAAGACATTATTCTTGATCTGTTGAAAGACATTCATGAAAAGAAAAAATATCTTACAGTAATACTGAAATCTAAATCAGGTGCAAAGATGAATATAGAGTTGCATAGTTCTGTACATTTTGCTTAATTGTGTTTGTTGAAAGGATATCATTTTCTCTTTAAATCATAGGCTTTGAAAGAGCACTGGTAATTTTTTTTCAGATATTTAACCTTTAGAGTTTTTAAGGGCTTTAGTAATGATCTCAACTTTTCCCCTGTAATTTAGGAAAATTATAAAATTACAGATTTTTAAAATAGCTCTGTACACCTCCACAGCATGTCTCAAGGCACATTGAGCTGTCTACGTGGGCCTAACGTTCAGGTCGCTGACTTGAGTTTGGTACAAAGGTTGCTGAAGGAAGCTAAAGAAAGCCATCTAATTAACAGACTTGTCATTGTATCTTGCTCTAAGGAGCCTTTGTCACATGCTAAATCTCATCAGTCACTGAAAGCTAACAGGGAGCTACACTGCAGTTGGCAGACAAAAAAAATCCCTCAGTTCTTCAGCATCACCAACTGCAGCGATCTACAGAAAAATTCTCAGGCGAGCAATAATTGCACAGCGATGAACTGCCAACACATGATGAGTATGGATTTCATATATGGCCTATGAGCAAGAAAATCGCATCTCAGTTTGCTTCAGTGTGTGCAAACAAATGTGTGAGAACAAAAACTGAATTTCACTTTCATAGGGGCAAACTGGCAGCTGGGGTTAAGGAGAATCTTCTGTTCTTCTAGGTGTCACAACTCATTGATGCTTCTGGGTCTCATATCAACATACCGTGTGCCTCTTGGTCAGCCTTGGACTGTTCGTAACCTCAGACATGAAGTCATCCATTTCTGTATCTTATCCAAAACCATTTAGGAGAGAAATTTATGTAGCTCTGTTTCTAAATAGTTGTGTGATACTCGGGTTTGGTTTTGTCACCAATATTGACTTTATGCAACAAATGCAACAAATGCGTCCATTTACAAAGCTTCCATTTTAAAAAGCTTGGGAGTTATACTAGATTTTCACAGTGAAAAGTAGACCTATTTAATATGCATATTAAAACATCATGGTCTTAGAAGAGCTTCTGAGCTTGCTTCATCATGTAAAGATTTAGATCATAGAATCATAGAATGCTTTGGGTTGGAAGGGACCTTTAGAGGTCATCTAGCCCAACCCCCCTGCAGTGAGCCGGGACATCTTTAACCAGATCAGGTTGCTCAGAGCCCCGTCCAACCTGACCTTAAATGTTTCCAGGGATGGGGCCTCCACTACCTCTCTGGGTAACCCGTTCCAGTGCTTCACCACCCTTATTGTAAAAATCAGTCTAAAAGATTGATCTAAAAGATCAAGCTAAATCTTTACCTTGGTCCAGACAGAGCTACAGTCTATCTAAGGGAACATGACCATAGTGTGTTTAGCAGTATTTAGGAACTTCTGTTCCTTGGTTTTTCAAAGTATTTCATACAGAACAAGAGTAGCGTTACCCATACTAAATGGACGATACCGACATCTTTCATTCAGAAAAATGGAAGTCTTGTCTGGCTGAGGCTCTTTAGGAGAACTTGTATGCTCAGTAAGTTTTCTAACATTATTCTTGTGTACCATGTTTTTCAGTAATGAGATGACTGTGAAAAAGATGTCTTTTTTTAATTACAGACATTATTAATTGGGAGAAATAAATGTTTTCATGAGGCAGTTAATTGGTGTATCCATTAGTGATGCCAGATGTTAAGGTCCCTTTAGGGCTTTGGATCCTTGATATTAACCTTACAGGCACCATTTTTGAAGTGGCAGTAAAATACATGTACTTTTTCCTCAAAAACTTTTTAAGACTCAAAAATGTAAGCTAAGCATTTGCGATAACCCTGTGACAGAGAAAAAGTATCACCATAGCAGCTGAAAAACAAACTGCCAATATACAGAGTACTTAAATAAATAAGTTGGATTGAATTCCCTCAAGACTAAACTTGGTTATTTATCTAGAGTGTAGGTGCTGCATACATAGTAGTATGCTACTACCAGCTACCTACCAGCACATACACTCTGCAATCTGAAGGACGTTGTTCTGGGGAATCTGTACTAATTATGCATGTGACCGGGTGTTGCAACTCAGTCTGTTTGGTCCATCTTTTTATTTTTTTAGTCAGAAAAATTGGATACTAATAGAAATCAGCAAGTTACTGAAGCAAAATTGTTACTTTTATATTAAATAAATGGATGAATGGTATCTTTGATGCAATACGCAATCTTGAGAGATAAATGATGCAGAAGCAGAGGATCTGAAATGTTTAGAAATTAAACTTCTAGATACTTAAATGGATCACTGATGAGTATATGGTACAACTCAAGAAATAATTAAAAACAGTTTTGCTTTTATCCTATCTGCTAGATGCAGGTAGGAAACGTGCTAGAAGCAGGTAGGAAAGGACCTAAAAATTATTCCTGTTAATATGGGAAGAAAAATATGACCAGTAACTGGAATCACTGAACCTGACAGTCCTTTCCTGGTCACATCTTATCTTAAAATAATTTTTATTTCTTAACCAGTAACAGATAAATACAGTTTTGGGCTTCCTCTTGAGGGTTAAAAAATGTCCATAACATTATCATGCATCTAGGTGCCAAAGACAGTGATTTTGTGCGAACAGAAGATAGCATCAGTAAGCTATTAAAACCTTGTAAAATGAGCCATTGAAAGCTTGAAGTATCTGCTGATTTAATCAACTAAAACATTAAATTTATATGGGAAGTATTAATAAAAATTGGAATTGTTTGAGGTCTTCCTGCTGGCTGTGCTTAAAGTCGCAATTCCAGTAATGCAAAGCAAATTACTCTGGGTGAAACTCCATCGGAGTAAAAGGGAACGCGGGAACAGCACTGAAACGCACACAGATTGCATTAAAAGGGCAAGTGAAGAGCAATGAAAATAAGATACAGGTGCAAGATGCAAATGGCTAGTAAGGCAGCTAATGTAATACCAATGGTCAATAGGGTTTAAAGGCAGCAAGGCAGCATTAAAAAATCTATTTCAAATGAAATAAAAAGTGAACAAAATGCTACCATAAGGGAAAGAGCCCTTATTTGTTACAGACTGAGATCATGAAGGGATAAACAACAAAAGTCAAAATAGTAAATATTTCTGTATTTGGAATGAAGCAGAAATCATACATCCACTTATGTGATGCTGTGCAAGGAACAGAAAATTTAACTTTTGTAACAAAGGATGATGTTAGAGAGCTGTTGAAATATTTTTAAACCAGCCAGCTTGGTTAATTTAGACTCATGACTTGATTTAGACCAATTAACTTGATTAATTTAGACTCTAGGCAATGGGTGCAAATAGTTGCACATTGGCTTTATCTACGGTGTAAACCAGCGGGATGCAAAACAGCTCCAGTCTGAAAGCTAGGCAGATAGGGTTGAGGTGAGCCTGCGCCGTGGCTTTGGCAGTGCTTAATGCTTTGGCATATGAGTTATGCTGCCAAAAGAATGTACTGGTTTTTGCAGTAGAGGTCTCCTGTCTGCACCTGGTGGTGGATCGTAGTCCCGACTTGCACTGCCAATAGATAGGGCAACCCAGGCTGTGTGGGGTCTTGTGCTGCCAAGGCATGCCAAGGTCCTGTGCCTGTGTTGGCATGCTTGGAGGTACGGCATGTCACATTGGGCAGTGTGGTCATGCGTGCAGTTGTGGGAAACACTGTTTGGAGAAGGACTTAGCAAGAGTAACTGTCTCAGCTTGAGATCTTTGTTTGGTGGGAAGAAAAAAAATATGAGCATGACCAAGGGATGGATTTAAATATACAACTAAATAAATGCTGGAATTATTTTTGCTTCTGTACAATGAGTTAGGGAGATGGGAGGGTACGTTTGGGGTACGTGGCAGTAACTAATTGCCTCAATGAGAAATAAGGTGACATCTACTCTTGTGCTTTCTTTTTTATTTTTTTTTTAATTTTTTTTTATTTTTTCCTCTATTATGGAAAATGGGTTTTCTGACAGGATACTTGGAAACACCCTATTTAATGAAGCGCTTGTGATGGGTGCCACAGGTGCTGATTGGAACACGGTCTGCTTTGGCTTGGTGGCATGTATAAGAAGTGTTTTGAGAACGGGCGCCTTTGGTTATACCACACTTTGGGGCTTGACCTAACCTAAAGGAGTAAGATTCAGGAACTTGCGCAGTATAGTGGCTTAGACTATGTGATTTCAATGTTTTGAAATTGTACCTTCATAGTGGGAAAGACCAGACATACTAATCACCTCCCTGCTTAATAGCTTTTCTGGATTGGTGTTTGCACAGAGATGCTTGAGTCTTCTCACGTTCCAAGTGCTGCTGGCCTTCGCAGTACTCTCTGTATGCACCTCCTTTGCATTCCACCTTTTGAAGTAACATTATCTTCTTTTGTATGGTGGTTTTACAGAACAGAAGATGGATATTTTAAGTGTGTAGACAGCTATTTTGATTTATCTTTCATATATAGTTTGCCCCATCTTAATGCAACTTCAGAGGACTTTAAAATACAGCAAAAAATAATGCAATAACGTATATATTTCAGTATATTTTACCTACTTGGCATAATTAAAATATGTAGGTAATGTTTACCATTGCGCTGTATTCTATTGCATCAATCCCAAACAGATTCAGCCTTAGAAAAGAACTCTCCAGCCTGAATTTCTTACATTTGAACTTTCCTATACCTTGAGTCAGTGCATACCTGTCTGAAGAGCAAAGCATATTTTCTAAAGTCTAAAGACTTGAAGAGCTTTGGCAATATTGTGCTATGCATACTCTGTTGCTAATCCAGATTAGTGAACGTGTACCTAGAATTTAGAAGAAAGATAAGTATTGCACTTAAGACATGGGAACTGGAGTCAGAAACTTAATTATCTTCCTGAGATGCCAAAGATTATAACTTTTTTCCAGCATTTGTAAATCTATTAATGATTTTGAGCATCCAGGAATGCCCATGCTACATAAATATCAGCAATCCATTGTCCAAAAAATAAAATTACTAGTCCAATATCGCCCTGGTTTAAATGCTTGTGAAATCGAACAGTAATGATCCTGTCTTGCAGAAGGGCTGTATTGTGGGTGTTAGTTGCTAGCTCAGAGAAGGGTGCTGTATACTGCACACACAGAGTGCTCTGTTTGTTTCTTGTTTTATTATTTTTTGGTATGGATGATTATCACAGCTCCCTGCATGCAGAGAGTGAATTTCAAAATGAGAGATGCTATGATAATGCTGCAGGGATCATGACTGTTTTCTGTATGCTGGATGTGAAAGAGTGTGGCTGTTCCTTGCAAACATATGAGCAAGCTTCCATATCTCTCCACTGCCTCATAGTATTTTGAAGTCACTGCTGCTGTTCTGCAGCGAGCATAACCAGTCAGCGATCTTCACATGGGCCGCAGGTTCATTATCAGAGTACTACCATACATGGTACATTTAAAATGATAGCAGAAAGCTGTAGAATTCAAAACTATGAGCGGAAGTGGTAAGTTCTTGCTTGCAGTGGGTTTTTTATAAGTGTTGAGACCTTGTCAGGATATTTAAGCTTTCTGCCTGTTTGTATTCCTTGTGACATGCACAGCAAATTCACCAGTGCCTGATGCAGAGCTCAGGAGTGTGTGGCTGGTGCTCTGGTCTCCTGACTCATCGATGGAAATCCAGGTTATGTTAGCTAGTCAGTGGCATAAATGACTTTCAAAAGAGGGATAGTGTCAATAGTTTTTTATTGATTTTTTTTTTTTTTAATTGATTCCCCCCCCATACAATACAAGGGGCTTTCTGACCTATTTAAGAGGACCTTCCTAAAACAAATTTAAAAGATGGCTGAGACTTATCCCAGACTCAAAACGCTAAGAGAGCAATGTGTACATGGTATATGAGACACCAGATGCAGGTTGCAGTCATTGAAATCCATTTCTTTCAAAATTCTCATTCCGATCTAGATGATGTTTAATGAAACGTTGAAGTAGTACTGTATCCCCTAACCAAATAATAGCAATCATTTATAATATCTCATTACACATCCCATCCACGACATCTTTAATCCAATTTCTTGCAAAAACAGTGTCCCAGCAAAGTAGGAAGTGTCGATGATTTAGTTCAGAGCACTGTTTAATACCACATCTGAAACAGATGTATCTTACTTTACTCAGAAGTGTGTCTAGCATACGAAGTATTCCTTCCAAGACATCAGACAGCAGTCTGTCGCTGTTTTAAATCTAAGCACATAGAAGAATTATATAGGAGGGCAAGTATAATCATTTGTACAGGTACTAAGGAGTCTGAACAGAACTGCTTCACTCTAAGTTATAGGAAAATGTGAGAGGAGAATGGGTTACATAACAGTGGCTGTAAGTCAGAGTAAAGGAAAAGGCTCCTCAGGGGTGATATTAACGTTTACAAGAGTAAGAACAGACTCTAAAGATAGTCTGGCAGAGTGCCAAAAAAGTGCTCAAAAGCATGGGCACTGGCCTGTCTTCCAAACAAGAGAACTTGAAAAATGCATGCATAATTGATTTTAAAAGCCATCCAGAATATATTTCTTTTCCATGTGGAAATGGAGATGTTTGAGAGTAAATGGGATAAAGGATGTATCCAGCCTTTCAAACTTAACCCAGGTGTTTCTCCTTTCCTAGTATTCCTCTGGGCATACTCTTCCTTCTCCTAAAACCTCAGCAATAATAAAACAAAAATAATAATACAGGAACTCGCTGAACCTGGAAATTCATGAATAATAAGAAATGCTTGCTTAAACATCTCTGTTGGCTTCACTTGTGGTTGTGTTTTCTCCCAATGAACACCCCATTATAATGTAGTCTTCACCCTCTGTGCTAATATTGGAAGACAGCTGTATGCTGAGACTTCCTCAGATTTTGAATTCCTTTTCCCAGTCCTTTTCTGACTGCACACTCATGTATTAATGCTGTCATGCCTTCAGTGTGCATTTGACTGAGCAGAGCAGTGGTGGAACGGGACTGCAAATATAACCAGTATCTGGCACTTTGCTTTTGACTTGCAGAATTTTCAGAAAATGAGCAGAACTCAAACTGTGAAAACTCATAGCTTTCTGGAGCATGTAATTATTCTTTTTTGTAAAAAATTATTTGGAATATGTCTCAATGGTCCACAGTGTTGATTGAGTAGTCTAAGTGGCCTGGAAAAATACAACCAATTTCTGATAAGAGATCTTGGTTTCCTGTCTCTGCTCAGATTTTGCTGGAATAGCCTGCCTCTGTGTGACAACACTTTTTTTTTTTTTAATACTATATTACAACATTATCTTTAGTACTATAAGCCTCAATATTTATCTCTTTTCACCACATTGAAAGCTCTGATACCGTAGAAGTCATGCTCGAATGGACACATAAATTTTGCACACATACAAGTATTTTCCAGAGGACATTTATTGTCTTGGTCTGTGCCATCACCTGAGTTACGGTCAAATGGAACAGAAATATGTCTCAGGGTGATGGCTTATGGGCAGTCTTGCTTTGGGAGGGTAAAAGTGACTGCTGGAGGTTAAAATCTCAGGAGAGTCAAAAACAGGAGCATATTTGCATTGCTATGGCTGCTTAATTACACAGCCAAGTGGTTTTAGCAGGGCAGACAATGAAGGTGGGCTAGGCAGCAAACACTGGGTTTTGTAGTGAGTTGGTTTAGTGCTGCCATGCTTCAGCCTTTGCAGTGGGGTAAGGAGCCCTCACAGAGGGGCAGGACAGAAAGGTGGGAATGGAGGCTTTTGAAGTGATGCAGCTGGTTTTGCTTCAGTCTGGAAGGGCACACTTATGCATGAAACTATTTGATCTTCTCAGTGCAGGGTGAATTAAGCTTTACGTGTGCCAATAATCATCCATTTCTAAAATTGCTGGTTTAGCTTTTAATGCAATTAAAAAGGACAGCGCAAGTAAGAACAATTGTGGGGAGATGAGGAGCAAAAAAACCCAGCAGTTTTCTCTGGGGCTTGTTTGGTTTGGTTTGGTTTGTTTTTTTTTCCCCAATTGTGAACCATGTTGCTAAGTATATGCTCTAGTCACCTTTAACAGGTTTTACCTCTAAATGTTTTATAAAGGACATTGCAGATTGCCTTCCTCCTGCATGGCACTTAGATTCTAAATTACCTTATGATAAATTGCTTATTGAGTATCTAGGCTTGAAGATCACTAATTCCAATCAGAACTAAATTCAAATGTCATCTGTTAAGATAACCTTAATCATAATTTCTGAAGGCAAAATTGACATCTTTAAGTATATGCGCCTTAAACAACAAAAAAGACATATTATATGAACGTGGGAGTGGGATTGTAGTATTTCGCTAGTGCTATCTACTCGGGTGATGGCTGGTTTTCAATGAATGAGCTAAGCCCTCCTATATGCAGCGAAAAACAGTATAGGATGAGTGGAGGTTTAAGCCTCACTTCAGTGAGCACACAACTACGTTCCTGGTGACCTTTATTTTTCCCTTGTAAATACTTCTCAGTGTATATAGACTTTGAATCAATTTTTCATGCAGGAGGACTTGTAATATTTCTCCATTCCTCAGAGATTGTCTGTCGAGCTAGTGATAGACATGTAAGAAACCTCTTTTTTCTGATCCTGAACCCTTATCTTCACATATCTAATGGGTAATATAATTTCAGCTTATGTGTTCATTTAAAATATTAAGAGTGATTTCAATACAATTCACTGCTTCTGTTCTGCTTTAACAGATTTGAATTGATTTCCTTTAATTGAGTTTACTCTTCATACACTTGAGAAGTTTTTCTTCTTTTTCTTTTCTTGTATCACCAAATAAATCATGGTGATTCCTGGTCTCAGCTCTATATACATTTTGTGTACTTTTGTTATGTGTTCATTCTCATACCAGTATTTAGAGGCATTTTGAAATGCATATGACCATATAAATGCATATTAAAGTCTGCACAAAGAGCTTTGAAGCCATTAGTGTCACTTTTGTAGATAAGTACTCAGGGATTCTTATATCCAGGGATTATTTGACTGCCTCACATGTTGAGCCATTAAATCCTCATGTGAAATGTAGTATGAAATTTTTGGTGATTATGGATTAGCTTATCACAGAGTTTAGCAGCAAACTCATTTGTCTTCTTTGAAAGTAGAAGATTGCTAGTAAGCTAAGCAAACAGAAGATTGGCTGATCCCTGGCTGTGGAAGCACACAAGAAAATGAAGAAAGAACAAACCCCTCCAGCTGCTTAATTTCTGCCATGGCTTAAAGTTCAGAGAGTTTGGTCCACAGCTTCCTTCTGAAAGAGTTAAAACCTCTAGCACAGTCTTGGTTGCTGAGATAAAGCCTTTGAGGCTGTGAATCCTAATGGAACTATTGTAAAAACTAGGCCATCTGCAGGAATGACTTTGCTTGTATCAAACCCTTAAAAGCACCATGTGAGCACATCTGCAGGGATGCGTTCCTCTGGTTTCTCCAGTCTTTGGTATTTCTCCAAATCATATTGACTAATCTATTTTTTATAGTTTTGAGTACCAGAGGCTGGAGAATAACTTTCCCGAGTCATCTGTTGAAGGCAGCTTAAAAATAATATCATGATTTTAGCTTAACATGCAAGGTAAAGGGAAACTAGAAGATGCGATCTCAGTGTGTTGAAATGAAACCAGGGAGTTTGTGGCCTTAACTCAGAAACAGGTCTTAAAAGATTATAAAAGTTGATAGGGAAATTACTATGAACATAAATTGTAAATAGCTGATATTTTTCATATTGTATTTAATATAATGCTGTGTTCACTCTTATTTATTCAGTTATTACTGGAGTTCCTTTCATATGCCATTACTATTATTTTTTTTGTAGACTGCACAGTGCTAATGAGCTCAGAAAAGCCAGAACATAGATGGCTTCTGCAACCTTAATTGCTGGTATCGTATAGCACATCCTGTTGCATTTAATCAGCTCTCTTGCAGTTGGCTGCAGAAGAACCTGCAAACTCAGAGGACTGTGATGCAAACACCCCTGCAATATGCTGAAGTCTGAGCCCCTGCCAGCACACCGAAGCTGACGAGCCCCGAGCCTCTTAACAGGACTGCAGCATCTCCTGGGTGCTGATATGCCTATGCCCATAGCGTAGGGCTGGAAGGGTCCTCTTGAGATCACTTGGCAATTACTCATCCACATGTTAGGATTACTATGTTATTTCTGACAGAATTTTTTTTAACCTTTTCTAAAGAAGAAACAAAGGATTTTTAAAAATATATTATTAGGCACTCTATTTTAGGGCTAGCTAACCTTATCTGTTAAGAAGTTTCTCCTAGTGTGTAACTCAGTTGGTTTTCTTGCCTGTTGAGCTCGTTGCTGTTTTCCCCGACTGCTGTTGACAGGGAGAACGATTGGCTTCCCTCTCAAACACTTGACTGCTTATGTATTTAAAGACTATTACCGTGTCTTTCTTCATTCTTCTCTTGATTAAACAACCCCAGTTTGTTAAATGCCTCTTCATCGGACATGTGTGCTAACTCTATATGCTATATATTCCATATCTATATCATCCCATATGCTCCTTTGTAGACTAAGTGATCCATTTTTCCTTTCTAAAATGAAATGCTAAGTATTTCAATATATTTATCACGTCATCCTTTTTTAATGAAAAAAGGCTATTGTTTTAACCTTTGTTCAGAGTAGGGGCCAACTGCTTTTGAATCCATGCTATGACAATTTTGCGTAGTTTCTGAAATCAGAATTCCATATAAAGTACAATCAAAAGCCTTAGTAAATCAAGATAGAGGATATACAACATGCTTCTCTCCATCCCTGAGGCCTGTTCTTCTATTTTAGAAAGAAATAGGGGTACTGTGATCAGATTTGTCTCTGGGAAATACATACTGGTGTCTACTTGTCTTTCTGTGTTCCTTCTAGTCAGCAGTACGCAACTGGCCATCTACAGATCCCTGCCGTCTGAAGAGGTTATGAAAAATAGTTAATGTAAGCAAGCCTTCTCTCAGAGAATTATATTCTCATTGTGACTGGTGTTTGTATTCATCGTGTTCATTATATTTCCAGGGTATTTTAACCAGGATTTCTTTTTCAGTCTGTTCCATATGACTGCACTCATATCTTTTTTTTTTTTTTTCTTCTCCCCCTGCTTTCTTCCTGGGTGCCAGCAGCATACTTTCAGCATCTTATCACAGAATTCCCCAGTGCATATATCAACAAAGCTGGACAAAAGGGCTATAGCATGCCTGAATTAGTAGTGTGCAAGTTTAAAAATGTGGAGGGTGGAGCGGATGAACCACATGGCTTTGGAACAAATTATCTAACAAATAGTAGAGATTTTTTTGAGTTTATACTTTGGCCAAATGTGGGTGTATTTTTCTGCACATTTGAAAAGCAAGGCTTTTTTGCAAATTCACGTATCCCTTTCTAAAACGTGGGGGCAAGATAGCTATTCAGTGAAAATGTCAGAATTCTTTTTATCATTAGCAAATACATTTTTTCTAATGTTTTTGAAACCACTGAAGTGCCTTTTTTTTAATTGAAACTGGCAAAAAGAAAAAAAAGCCCAGGGCACATGCCTGCTGTCAAAATGCATGGAGTTAGTAAAAATTTTATGAAACTTAAAAATGGAAATTCTTGGCTGTTTAAGAGTTTTTAGGTATTGATTTATTTTGTATTGGTGTATTTTGTAATTCATCTTTGGTGTTGGAATATTTTGGGAAAATATACATCCCATTGCTGCTATTTACTGCAAGCTATGAAAGGAACAACTACATAACAATGCAAGAAGGATGAGAAGGTCTATATTAGAAGTAACGTTCTTCCTTCTGTGGTATTCGGTAGCACAGCTCTCACCCGGAGTTGTCAGTGCTTTCTGCAAGACAGGGCAGAGATGCAGGTGCTGTGGGATGGTCTAGCACCATCTCAGAAAACTTTTTGTGACCTTCAGGTTCCACTTGCTGCTACATTAAAGCTTAGGTTTCTTGGAGGGGCCTGTAGGGTCCTACTTAGCAAAGAATATCCATCTTATTTTCAGTATATGAGTAATGTATTTAAAACCTGGTTGCGTTTTGTTGCCTGCTGCTGATGTCGGTGAGCATCTTTCAGTTTACGTAACTGGGTTCTGATCCTAAAGTCTTGACTAAGAAAAGTGTTTGCACCATAACTACACAGATGCTTGTGCAGCAGAGGTATATGCTTATTTAGTTCCTACAATTTCAAAATGTTTATAACTGAGTAGTGATGTGCTTAAATGGAATCACATGGCTGAGCTCTTTGCAGGGTCGTGTTCTGTGAGCAGCATTCCTGCTGTGGTGGCCAGGTCCCTGGACATGTGAGGAGAGATGGATTAGGTACAGCACCTTCTCCCTGGTAACTAGTTGTTAGGACAGTGCACCCTACAGAAAACACAGACACCCTTTCATTTGCCTACACAGTATAAATCATAAATCAGTGTAAAGGTGCTAGAGGAGTTCCTTATCTTCTTCCTTTTATCAGACGGATGACCAGGAAAAATACAAGTTATAAAAAAGAAAAAAAAAATTTAGAAAAGTGGCAGGGTAATTAATATACAAGAGTGCAAAAGTGTGAACCCTCTTTATTATATTAGTATAGTGTTCAAAAAACACATTTTAGTTTCAATATCTTTAAAAATACCTTATGTCCTTGTTTGTGCTCACTAGGTTAACCTTTTGTTCAAGAATACCTACATGTGTTACTGTCTCTTAGAAATATCTATTTAAACAGTGTGATTATTTGGAACTTGATTTGACTTGTAATTAGATTTAACTATATCTTTGTAATTCTATTGCTGTAGTATGACCACAGGGATGAAATTAGAAACAGTAAATGTGTATGCTTTTTTTTTTTTAACTGCAAGAAATACCTATTATATTGTAGATGTTTATACAGTTTTATTGATGAACACCTATACTGCAGCATACCATCTAGAAAATAAAGTGTGTATGTTCTTTCATTATCCATTGCAAAAATTAAAATTCCCATGATTTTTTTCTTATAATGAGAAATAATTTAGCCTTTCTCCCATTTGCTGACAGAAGAATAGATTCAGTGGAAAGAGAAGTTGAAATGGTAATAACTAGTTTATAACTGGTAATAGCTACAGGTTAAGTTGAGAATTATTTCTGGAATGAGAAACAGAATAAAAAAAACAGGATGAAGAAAGAATTAAAAGGGTGAGGCTTTGAAGAGTTGACAGGAAAAAGTGACTAATTACACAATTGCATGATACAGGTTCTATCAAACCTGTGAATTTTGGAATTGATTATTTATATTGTCTTTTACCTTGTGTTTATACTCGTTGTTATAGTGTTTCAGTAAGTCATTGCCATACTGGCTTGGAGATTTTTTTCTCAGTCATATGGATTTGTTCTTTTCTGGGTTTTGGGGGTTTTGTTTTGTTTTGGCTTGGTTTGGTATTTTAACCTGACTGCATTTTTTTTATGAGGAGTTCCACTGGGATGGAATGGCTTCCTCGGAGAAAGAAGAAAGGCAGATAAACCTCTCCAAATTATTTCCTCAGTACTGTTTGTCTTACTTTTGCTAGTTTTTTTTAAAAACTACCTCAATCTAAACAGCGTATTAAAGCTATTACATGTTTTCTTCTGACTATCTCATCTTAGTTTGTTTACTTTGATGCTGCTCTTTAGCTTGTACGTTTATTTTGGACCATTTCATGCCTCTTGAGTGAGACACCTACATCCACAAAAGTGAGAGTGCTTTTTTTCACGTTAATTACACCTATTATGGTATAGTAGTATCTTATACCAAATTTCATCTTTCCTTCAGTAAATGTTTATATGTATTTTATTATTTGCAACCATTCAGGTTGTCTTTATACTTGCATTTAAAAATATATTATTTTACACTGCAGTGCTTTATCCTCTGTGTCTTGCATATTCTGTAACCTGCCTGGCCACAAGAAACACTGCCATCCTCAGCTTTTAAAGTACCTGTTACAGGACTCCGCTTTCTGCGAAAGGACCATCCATTCTGCACAGTGCACAAAAGTCTATCTTTAGCAACGTACAATGCTTTTAACTTCTGCTAGATTGTCCATCCATGCAAAACTGTCAATTACTGTCTGCTTTGATCTC